>VBVR01001160.1:0-33829 GCA_011638315.1 Tetramorium parvispinum | reverse complement strand
GCTGAGAGCCTCAATGGACCGACACGCTCGTGCAGCATCTTCCATGACCTCTTATTTCTCCCGGTCGTAAACACGAATTAAGCGGCGATGAGAATTGCTGATTTCCATGCTACTCGCTGCGTCACACGGATGTACGGAGATACGCTTGTATCGGTGCATCCAACGAGCCAACGATAATTCAAGTTTAAGTGCGATGTAAATCACTCTCGAGCGGATTTACGATAGACATCGCTTTTTCCGACGTGTTTGCAGGATACCCGCGTTAAGGTAAAACTCATAGAGCAAGAAATCGACGTGTGATATACATATACGTTAAACGCCACCGATCAAAGCCGAACGGACGGAGTGTGTTTATGAGCAAAGAGAATGAAAGGCAGGAAGAAGATGATGCGGCCAAAGCCCATTGAGGTCTTTCAGCACGCACGCATAACGGTCTGACCGAGTTACCGAGTGTTCGAAGAAGCGCCGACACGTACTCTCGATCGGACTTTTTCCTAACAGTCGCGTTAGATCCTCGAAAAAAATCGGCGTCATTCTCGGAAGAGGCATATCAAGAGGAAAATGTCAGTCGTAGTTAGTACCGTTATTATCATTTATTTCCCTAGTTCAAGCTACTATCTTGTTGTCCAATAATGAAAGAAAATATTCGTTGCATCACGTGTCTCTGAATATATCCATATCGCGAAGGATATTATTATCGAATTATTGCGGCCTTTGAAAGAAGCAAAACGTTCCTGTCGCTCGACAAGTCTCAGTTTCTCTACCAACTTCGACTTCCTATACCATCAAGAATCGTTTAGCACGATTTACCCATACCCCGAAAGTCCCGATTCCGCGCGGCTGTTCGCAGATCCCGTCCGAGAGCATTCAAATCGTCGTTCCGTAACAAACGATCATTGTTACGTCGAGAATATGCGGCCTTGACCTTAGCCCATTCGCTTCGCCGAGACGAATCCTCAATACCATAGAAAATCTGTTAAACTCTCGCATATTCTATATGAAATGCGTTTTAAGTATACTGTTAAACTCGTAGTGTCAAATTACACTCAATTTGAGTCATTTTTAACTATTCCATAGGTCGCCACTGCTCCTACTCCATATTTCATTAATTTTAACTAAAAGGAAGGTAAAATTTTGACTAACATGGAAGTTAAATTAGACAAATTAACAACATATTGAATAAGGCTTATTCAATATGTCGGTAACTTTATCTCATTGTTTTAGTCAAATTAACTGAATATTGAGTAGGAGCAGTGGCAACCTATAGGAGTTTACAATGATACATATATTTTTATAATGTCTTATATCATGATTATTTTGAACGCCTACTGAGAATTGTTGGGTAATCGTAATGAGTGTTTTTGCAATAAATATGTTGTGAAAAGAATCACATTATTAAAAAAAATGTTACGCGAGAGCTTGTTTTCATAAAGCCTTCGGCAGGACATGTCGCTCGTGAATACATAATTTTATTTAAACTGATGTTTCTATGCAGATCACGCGTTCACCGTTAGAAATCGTACATTCACGCGTACATTCTATTCCGTGAAATCATAGTACGCCGGACTTCCTTCTTTCGAAAGGACGCGGTTAATACTATAGTGTGGTTTGTTATATTAAAGAATATATATAAATGTAATTTTGTATTCAGAACCATTTTACTACCGACGTCGAATTAATTTCACCTAAAAAGTAGGACAACATAATATTTACATCAAAATTCCTATCCATTAATAAAATTACCTTGTTTTTTCAGTAATTTCACTTACTCAGCCTCACATTCTTCTCATGAAACTGACAAGACTTTAAAATGAGAAATTTTAGTTGCGCAATTAATTTTTTCAGAATAATAATTTTGCGAGCAATAAATATCCCCCCTTTCTCCGTCTCTCTCTCTCTCTCTCGTTTGTAGCGCAACGTAACACGAGATACAGTTATTTTCCTCCTCCGCATCTGGCCGGGTCGTGTAACGCGCGCGCGTACCTACCCGCGTGCGCGCCGAGCGTGATACACCAAGGTGAAGTGCACGCGCCTACGAGGAAATGCCATTCATTCGGACAAAGCGGTGACTAGCCGCCGAGCCGCACTTCACAGCCCGCGAAACCGTGGGTTCACGCACCGTGAAACGCATCCGTCGTCCTCGCGATCCGCGATCGCGATGCGTTACCGCGCGCGAGGATAATTTCACGCCCGCCGGGCCGCCGATTGCCGGTTAACCGTGGAGTAATTGCATTTGCTCGTCGCGACGGTACCCCCTCGGCGCGTGTACGCAAGAACGGCGAGTGAAAGCGGCCGTAGAACGCTTGCGTGACGAAAATGTCTCGGTTCAGTAAAATGCCTCCGCGGATAACATGCTTAGTTAAAATAACATCTCAGCGTGCAGCCGCGGGATCGGTTGCGCCGGTGGTATAACGCGCATCACGTCTCGAATAATGGCGCGATCTATCATCGTTAATGTGCGGCCAATTAAATCGTTCGACAGGACGCTTACTTTCTAAGAAGAAGAGCATCGCTCTCGAGCAACGATCTCTCTGCAGTACAATAACTTTATAAATTGCGAAAACAGGAGGCTGATGCGTCCCAAGTAGTCTGGGTCTTAAGAAAGATTAATAAGACAGATATCCCAGTCGAAATTTTCACAAAGCCGAACACTGATTTATATTAATTACAAAGCAGTATTTTCATACTTCAATCCAATGCTGTGCTAATAAATTAAAGATTGCGCTTAGGCCACAATACTTTCTATATGAATTTTATGCAAAAACATATGTTGCAACTTTAATTTTTATTAGAAAAGAACTCGTTATTTACACAATATAAATTTGTTTTTATCGTGTAGATATGAATATTAATAAATTGTTAAAAAGAAAAAAATTCAAAGATTTCGCATTTCAAACATCGAGTTAACAATGGAGGTACATCGTCTGCCGTGGAATCTTTGCATCGACAGATTTCCTTTAGAAATCTCTTGTAGAAAATAATGCTTCTTCTGTCCACATCTCGTGGACTTTCATGTTGTTTGCGCAGTTTCTACAGCGGCGTACTTACAGCCGAGGTATATGGAGACACCCGAGAAGAGGAGGAAGAACAAGAAGGCGGCAAGGACGCAGCATCCGCAGCGATACTGCCCGCCGAGCTTCCTCGTGAAGCGTATGTCGCTGTCGGACGACAGGATCGAGCTTGGTGTTCCCGCACGGCTGAATCTTCGGGTGCTCACCGTGCTCACTGAAATCTACAAAAACGTATTTCATTATATTTTGACATATGATAAGAACGTTATGTGATGGGGAATAATTACGAATCACAGGAAACGATCAATCACATAATGAAATGAAATCAAAGAGTTACAAAAATAAGCATTAATTATGATAGTTATCGATCTCTCGCGTTGGTCACGTAACTGTTACTTTCAATAGGAAATGCATGCAACATAAGTTGTCTCGAATTAGTATCTATACTTGTATCTATATTGTCAGTATCTATATTTCGTGCGCTTCCTATGCATTTAAAGACAATATTTTCTGTAATGAAATAAAGCGTTAGTAATAGCATTACGAAAGCAAGATTGCTGAAACTGTTCAGTAAATAATAGTGGGCGGCGTCTTTCTCCACGCTGATGAAACAATCCGCTCCCTCGTGCCATCAGTGAATTTTTACCAATCCGAAAGAATGAGGATTACCGTGATTCCTCATTGCGAAACGAACTGCATTAACGATCGCATCACTTCCGTCTCACAGTTAAGACAAAACGACGCGATTCGAACCGAGTCACGATTCGGTCGCAAACTCGCGCGAGCTATACCTACATAAAATGAGTTATTTAAAAACTTACACTGAAAGAAAAATATAGTTACTTTCGGCCTCAACCATAATTTTACAATATTTCTAACATGAAATATGATTAACTATATGCATCATTATGTTAACCATAATCATCGTTAAAATTATTTAGAAGTATTGTAAAATTGTTAGAAATTAGTTAGAAATATTGTAAAATTGTGACTGAGGCCAAAAGTAATCATATTTTTCTCTGTAATCATATATTTCTCAGTGTAGAAAATATCATTGCTGCTTTTATATCAATTCCTAAAAAATAACTTAGAAAGATGAAAAATTCGCGTGAAAAAATGAAAATGAACGTTCGGTCGAAGAAAATAAATGAAAATAATCTGCGGCCTCAACGTCTCATCTTTCTAATTGTAATTATGTATCGCGACATATTAATCGTGCGCAACATATTTGGCTATCGCGTACGAGCGATAAATCCATCCAAGCGAGCCGGGTCACTCATGAGTAAATTATTTAAATAGACGAGCCTCCGTCTATTTAATCGCCTTCCCCGTCGCGTACGATGCACCTCCGCGCTCGGTGCACGGCCCACAGCGAGGCACCTCCGATGTGCCTACGCCTCCGCTCCGCTCGCTCAAATGCTACGCCTGGCACACGCTCCGGCGCGAAGGATCGCGCCTCCGTGCC
Source organism: Tetramorium parvispinum (assembly GCA_011638315.1). NCBI lineage: Eukaryota > Metazoa > Arthropoda > Insecta > Hymenoptera > Formicidae > Tetramorium > Tetramorium parvispinum. The sequence goes on along the minus strand of VBVR01001160.1, from coordinate 29,353 downwards.
AACAGGATGGGCAGGCGAGAGAGGCGTCTGGATTACGGGCTGCTTTTCGCCGCAAAGGTCGTACAGGATTAAAGGCCAAAATCCGCCTAAACGATGTGGGACGTCTTCCCCGTCAGATAGAAAACGGCGACGAGGCCGAGCGCGTTTTCACGTGCCGCATCGATACGCATCATGCTGTCTTATTGTATTTATAATAAAGAAAAAAAAATGTAGGTGCTCTTAATTGCAGCGTAAAGACGTCCGTACGACCAGTGCGCGGGCAACGATCTAAACGTTAGGTAACAGTGGATACTCGAACGACGTATCCGTGAGAGTCGACCGATTTTCTCACGCGACCCGGCGCACACACATGGGAACCATGTTTAGACACAAACACGCATTACGTAGCAGCTGGCGTACGAGATGCTATCTCGAATTCTATTTTCAATCACTTCCGCGGCGCGATTCACGCCCGTGCAGCTATTATCTAATTAAGGCGCGAGTTAAATCGATACGGATACACGCCCGCCGTGTAATTGCAGGATATAGGTTTATTAAACTGTGTCAAAAGTTCGCGATTCAATCGATTCGTTGCAGCTATTATTTATCGGGGTATATAAGTTGATTGACTTGAGAAAAGTTACGAGAAAATAGAGGATGCCGAATGCGGAGCAATTAAATTATAATGATACTTGCTAAGTTTCTAGCGGAATTTTAAAGAAGAGTCATTAAGGAAGTGTAAAAATAAATGCACACATTCATACATATGTATCTGCATGAGTATTGTCAAAATTATAATTAATGTCAAAATTACAATTAATAAAACACAATGTACTCTCGTACACGTGATTTTCGCAGTGATATGAAAAAGCGTTAGCTGTAAATATTTCCCCACGAAACCGCAAAATCGCGGTTGCGGAAAAGTTCCTTGCACTGTGTCGTTATATAAGAGCGACTTGTAAAAATGTGATACCCCCTCGTGCCCGTTATGAAACTGGTGATAGCGCGATGAACTGGGTGCGAGAAGTTGCCTTTCGTTCGTGGATATCAGTTTCGCGAACAATACACTGGACTGCGCACGAGTTTTACTTGCTCCGCATGATCGGCTCTGATGTAATATCACAACGCTATTGGTAATGACAGGCATTGTAAACGGTTTATTTCCCAATCCGAAATTCACTCATATAATTCATTTTATAACTCATAGCGAAACACATGAGAAATGTTGTACACTTTAAACAGTTATTAAAGTCAAGTCAGGATTTCTTTGCACAAAAAGTAAATAAAAAATAATAATTTTTAATTTTTGAAAGCATTTTTGAATAATATTTAAATACATATAGAAAATAAAAAGAGTAGTTATATCTAAAACCTATTTTATAACACATTACAATTGGGGGATAAAAGGGATGGCAGACAAACGTATCTTTATATGCAATCAGCAATGCTATTTCAGTATAGATATTTATAAATGTCTAGCGCCGATTGAAACGAAGAGTAAACTAGGGTTTCGTTTGATCGTTACGTAAGATTTACGATAACGACAAAAAGGCTAACTTTGGCGAACAATAGTGCGAAAGACATTACGAAAGTCAAATGAAAGTTCGCGTACTGTATTTACGCTGTTTTAGCCTAGTTCGGCAACGACTAACGTTTCCGCTGAAATGTCTTTCTCATGCACACGTCGTATGTATCCTTCGTTGAGGCTTTCAAAGCGAAAGAATAAGCCGGAAATCAAGCATAACCAGTTTTCCTTCTACGATAAACAAAAAAGATTGACGATGCCTTTGAATGCTGCAAAGTAAAAGTATCTGGTGATTCTTCGGTCTTTACTAAAGCGAAAAGGTCAGAACGATCTTCCACGAAGAAGGAAACCTTTATTGAAAGACGTTCGACACGAAGAGAAAATAAATACACGATTGAAGACAAATGGTCATATTAAAAAAAATTAATTATATTTACACAATAAAAATTAAATACATATTTCGGTTTTATTCCTGACAATTAAAAATATTTTTAAAAAATTTCTATCTTTAAATTGATTAAAATATTAATTCATAATAATTTGTTCAAAGAATAAGAAACCAGTCATGATCGGTTGACCACGTTTCGCGCTAAATGCGGCGCGAACACGGGCTTCTTTCCTCGAATCTAAATCCTCCTTATAAAACGGTCATTACTACGAGTACACACGCGAGCGATCGTTAATGCTCTACTCGCGGATCTGTAACGGCGCAAATAAACAAAGCCATTATCTCCGGAAGACTACGTGAAAAAGGAGAATGCAAATGCCGAGTAAGATCGACGCGGTTGACCGCGGTTGTGAGCTGCCGATCTCGATAATGGGCCGTTTCGCGCTTGAGACGAGCCGATCTGATCTGGTAGACGCACCAGATTGGAAAGTAGAATTCAGTGCGAATAAACGCAGTGTGCCTCGGTAGCGATTGCAGGAAGAGATTAAGACACGCTCGGGCTGACCGGCGCATTTCGAGCTCTTCCGTTAATAGGCGCGGTCAGTGACTTCAAGGCCGGGGAAAAATTAGACTTCCACGGCCGGTCGCGAAAAAGCGCGCTTTCCACGGCCAGAAACTTTCGTGAAAGTTCACATGGCCTCGCCGTAAACTGCCACAAAACTGCCTCCGGTATCCATATCGGACATCGCCATAATAATAGACCGATGCATAATGACCGTTGTAAACGCCGCCGATCCATTGAACCGCTCTCTACCGATGGGTATAAAAGATTGCTTCCATACCAAAATGAGAAGCTACATCGAATTTACGTCCCCGTGAAACCGCGCGTAAAGAGAAACTTGGAGTTTATGTAAAAATTAATGCTAGAGAAAGAAGCGTTTCTACATAATCGTAAAGATGATTCAGATCGCGTATTAAGGTATAGAAAAAATATCTCCCAATGGTGTTTTAATGATGCCGATCTTAAGATAGATCTTCTTTCGAAAAAAAATGCGCATTTTTTCCCTCGTATCTCTTATGTTTTTATTTCATTTAAATCTTCATTTATAAATTATTTTCCTACACATGTATATACACGAACCAATTTGTGAATATTGTGTGGAATTGGTCGTAAGCGGACAATGATGATGCAACACGGGCGTGACCTCTTTTTGTTGTCGCCAGAAAACGTGTCGGTCGATTGTCAACCGTGAAAAGAGTAAGTGTCGATGACCGGTGGAAAGAATCTGTAGAGCGTCATTGGAGCTACTGTTCTCTCTCGTGACTTTCTTGACCGTTATAACCGTTATACCAAACGCCAGGCCACCTTTCCAAAAGAGCAAGAATCTAGGAACGAGTTTCTGTCCGTCTTGAATTACAATCCGCTCAGTCATACTGTCCACGTAGTGACAAGTAAGCCCGCGGAACGTGATGCCGTACTCCTCGGCAAAAAGCAATCGTGGAAAAAATGACACCGGAGTTGATCTCCGATCCGCAATTTCTCGTCCTCGTCCTCATAAAGATAATCGGCATACGTATTCTACGCGCAAAATTATCTTAAATCGTTCCCCGTCATTTCAAATTCCAGAGTTCAGTTATGTGATTTGAATGTACAATTACGAGATGATTCTCAATATTTGAATGACACAATTTTTTATTTACGATTTGAGCTTATTATAATTATTATTATTTCCATTTAAAATTTGAGTTATACATTTATAATATTATATAATAATTATAATAAAATTACATTTTTATTTATTACAGTAAGTAAAAATTAGAATTCTAAAGAAAAGAAGGTAAACCGAGAAATAAAGAATTTAGTGCTCAAATATAGTACTGAAACTCATCATGTATTTAACTTTTATTATTGATGGATAGATAATAAATGCAAGAAAAATACTGACGTGGAATTATCGATAAGAGACGATCTCTGATATTCAATCAGACACTGTCGAGCATCTGAGTTGGACAACAAGCGTCAGGCGTAATTTTGAAGAATACCAAGCGTGATCGGGTGTCTGTGAAGTAACGGTATTGGGAATAGAGCAGATGACGACGGCCCAACCCAGACGACCCAGCCCACCTAACGCATCGCTCTCCATTCCGGTCAGCCTAGTTCTTCGTCAACTCGCCGCCGAGTAGGTATCCGCGTGGCCAAGGGGGGTCATTGGAGAACAAGGTCAATCGGTCTGGAGATGAAAACCAGATGGATATCAGGTTTCTAACGCCGAGAAGGAGGTGGGCCAAGGTGGACACAGTACTTGGCAATTAGCGCTAGCGTTGAAGAAGTCTCGCTAATTGAACGTTATCGGTTCCTCCACAGGCGCACAACGAGCTTCTCGATTTCCTTCACGAAAGGTGAATCATTGAAGCGAATGACAACAAAACACAGAACCGTTGCTCACTCGGAAAAGGGTTATTGCCATCAGCCGTCTTTCTCTCTTGCAAAACGACGTTGCGGAAAGAGACCGGCTACCAGAAATATCTTTTGTCACGCATAGATATTTGTCAAGTAACGTCAGGGAATAAGGTTGAACGAACCTGGGAGAGAAACCTTGGCTTTTGACCAATTTACGACTCGCTAATGCATTTTATGCACTCGGTCGTCCGACGAGTTTCGAATGCGCGACTCAGCACGGCTTTACATAATTTATATCGTCGGTGAAAAATCGCGTCCACGATAATTCAACGTTAACGAACGCGACCGCAAAAATAATCCGTACGGTATCAACTTGCAAACCGCGAGTCGTCTCGACGCGTCTTGCCTTTCAGTCGTTTGCACGCACAATGTTTCAAATGTCGATGACCCATTTCTGTGCAAAATATTCGAAATGCATCCAGAGAGACCTTGAAATATTTCTTAATATATTATAATCAACAAAGTATAAAATAAGTGATATGAAAACCAAAATTGTTATATATAATATTATTATATTATTATTGCTGAAGAAAAACATGCAAACGATTTTGCTAAAATTACAAACATGTTAAATAAATGTTAACAAAATTCTTGTTCTAATAAAAATTTCTATACAAAGAACAACTAACAAATAACGGTGATATTGGCGAGAACCCAAAAATCGGAATAATGCAGAGTATTTTAATGTCAACGACCGAGTAAATATATGCGAGTTCAAGGTTGAGATTTTCCTTCCCGATCAATCCCGCTAGCCTTTCGATGGCCTTTACATCGCTTTATAGTGCGAGAAAATTAATCAGAATAATTAATCGAAGGACGAAGATGAAGATCAACTCTCGATGCGCGGCGCGACTTTCACCGAAGTTATTGTGTACGGCTGTGTGATTCATTCGGCACCGTTTCTTACGGCTGGAAGAACCGCGGCAGCACGTAGAGCAGAATTAATCCCGTTTTATTTCACCTCGTGAATAAACAAAAATATATTATAACTTTACGCCGTGAGAGTTGATTAAATTAATAAGAATCGCGCTTTCTCGCCACGGGCGATACGCCGGCTCAAATGTCAGCGGCGAGTTATGGGAGCGATTATGTTTAGCCCGCAATTGTTCCAACGTTCCATTCTGCAGCATCATTTCTAGATAATAGAAGAGGCGGGCACCTTATCCGCGAAATGATTATTTGCAAAGCCAGCCACGAGACGGAAATATGACGTTGCATCGGGCAACAAAGCAGCATTACGCCATTTCGCGTTCTCCGCTCGCACGGAGGCTTCTAATAAAGCAAGTTTAAGTGCAAGTTCGAACAAAGGTGATGAACGATATGCGTACGCGATGCATTCGAAAATGTGCACGTTCGAAATGTTCCGCATGCAGGCATCGGGCTTTATCGCGAATTATCTGCCCCGTGGCCCCTCGTCGGAAGAATGTCTGAAGATCGATCCGAAGAAACTGGAAAGTATCTCGAGACTCGCAACACTCGTCACTCATATCCTCGCCGCGTCAAACAATGCATTCCTCCGCGTAGGATTCATAACGTCTCGCGTCTCCACGCGGTCTCTCGCACGAGTCGCGAGTCGTTTTCGCACGAGGGTCCCTAATTAATAACGCGACGGGATAATGAAGAAAGCATGGAGAACCGCGAAGGGAAAGTGCGCCACATATTCGAATCTCACCTTCGAGTCCCACGAGCTCTTCCGCTTGTGCTCCATCGCGACGGTCATTTTTTTTTCTCTGCCTGCAATCGCGCTCTCGCGCTTTGTCAGCACTCCTCCAGAATTTGGCCGGCTCGAGGAGTCACGGGGATCATCGCGGATTCCTTTTTCCTCGGGAGCGTATGCGTGTCAATGGTTGACCACGCAAAGACGATCAGTTGTCCCTGTTTCCGTTTTTCTTTCTTTTTTTTTTTTAAGAACCGCAAGCCTGGATATCGGCAAGACGCATCTCCTGCACGCCTCCCGCTTTCCGCTCCAAGAATATTAGCGTCCCGTTCGCTGTAAAGAAGGAATACTTAAAGAGACTCGTATAATTATATTCTCTAGGAAGTGTCGGGGTTTACGGATCGACTTTTTTTTTGTTTTTAATAAATGCACGCCGATCGCCGTGCGTATTGTGGCGGGAATGCGTACATCATCGGTCGTTTACCGCTGTTGAAACTTCCGCTCGTAATAGAGTGCCGTTCCTTAACATTTTCTCAGCAAGTCTATATTTATCTGTTATTACATAATATTACTGTTTTTATTGAAGCTATAATATTCTTTAATTTAGAAACCATAATAAACCTTAATAATAGTTTCACAGTTTCATTGAAAAGTTATAAAGTAGAAACTAATTTTATTGATAAAGAATTAGAAGTTAATGTGAAAAATATTTCGTTAACATAATTTTATACTTTGAAATAGAATTTTTCTTACGTTGATAATACCTTTAAAACAAATTGCTATCATATATTATGTAAATAATATTTTTAAACACTGTTGTAAGGAAAGCATCAATCAGTTTAATAAGCAACAAAAGCGATAAATGTAATATTTTGAGAATTCCATATAAAATAATTATTACATTTATAATTTTTAAACATATTTCTGCAGCTTTTTTATTATGAAATTTAAGTAGAGAATAAATAATGTAACTGATTTTTAATTTCTAAAATGTAGAAACTGCTAAGATAAAATTATAACTTAATATATAGTTTTTATAATCGCACAATCAAATAATAGAGAAAGGAATTAAGCAAGTCATGAAGATTGATATACCTTCATGTATAAAACATCCCCATTAATGTTACTTGATGTAATGTGTGGGTAACGGTTTAGAACTTAACATATACTAGATTTATCTTGTAGGATCTGTGAATGTTCTTGAGAGCAACATTAATCTTTAATTTTATCTATTCTTGTTAATATTAATCTTGTATTTAATAATCTTTCCATAATTAAAAAAATACTTTTATATACGTAATTTACATATTTTTCATGCTTGAATCAATTATAAAATATATCAAATAAACGATGCAATTTTTACAGTTTCTCGTATAAATACGTATTAACAATTTTATTTTAAATTGACTATATCACACTTGTCAGCACATATTCAAAATACAATAAATGAAATTTTAATCTACTCCAAGTATTCGTACCTAAATCGTTGAAATGTACAGGTAAAATTCCGTTTCCGATTGACAGTGTCACCTTTATCACAGGGAAAAGGAAAGAAATCACCTCACTGAGAACTGTCCGAGGACCACCACCGTCGAAACGCGCGTGACGGAGAAAAGAAAAACAAACGGTCGTAGAATCGGCAGCTGCGGCGAAAACGCACTCTCGAGGAAAGGAGGCGACTGAGAGGCCGCGCGGCGAACGAGACGTTCACCACCTCGGTCAGGCGAGTACTTCGATCGTCGAGAGGCAGACAATTTCTCCAAGCCGGCCCGGCCACGATCCAAGGGATTGTCCTGGACGAGGCGAGACTTGCCAGGAGAACGGCAGTCTGCCCGCCTGCCTGCCTCCTCGCTCCTCGTAGATGCACTTTCACGTTATTACCGGTTCTCCACGGGCGACTGTGCGCACGGGGGCACAGTTACGGACTAGTCCAGGACAAGGACGTTTATCCCTCGTCTCTTCCTGGCCCTCCTTATCCCTTCTTGTCCGTCCGTTCCCGTTTGCTCCTCCCTTTAACTCTCGTTGCTCGGCTCTCTTTTGTTTTTTCTCTATTTCTTCCTATATGAGTTCTGACCCATTTTGTTTTAGTCGCGATTGGTCCCGTTTCAGCTCTCTCTTTTCTACTTGTTATTTATTAATTATTCTAATTACTTTATTACTATTTTATTCTAATTATTTTTTTAGTCTTTACGTGTGTGCGTCCCCTCCCATTATTTATTTTCTCGCTTATGTTAAGATCTGTTATTCCTTTGATGTCGTCTTTCTTTTTCTATCCAGTAATTACTCGTCTTCGTTTTTCCCGCTAGTCTTTGCATGACTTTGCACTCCGCTGCTAATTACGTTGTGGATTACAAGCGACAATACATACTGTTCGATGTGTCGGAAGCGCGTAACGGCAAATACCGTACAGGTGCCTGATTGTGAGATATTTAAAGAGACAACCAGACGCGGTGTCGTAAGTAAAACGAACTTTTCGATCAGACGTAGAGTTTACGGTAATTTACTCCCACGGTATCTCATGCTGGGCACGACTTGGAATTGTTCTGGAGTGGATGCACTTTCACGTCATTATCGTCGGTACCCAAGTCGGCGTATGTGTAAATACGAGTATTTAAGCAAGATATCGCTTCAGATCTCTTAATGGGACTACAAACAAAATTAACTCCATATCGCGTGTAAGAGATACCTCGATGCTAAATTATATTCCTTCTTCTTTTCTGAATATTCTGACAAATTATTTACTTTCTGCATAGCGTATACGTATGAACTTAATTAATTTAAATACAATAAACCCTTCAATGTTTGATAAAAAGCTCGACGAGAAGATTTATGCATTTTGTGACCTACTTTAATATAAACTAACTTGAAAACACTTGGTTTGCTTGGAAAGGGAATGAGTCTTGTTGAACAGAAAGATATTTTTCGATACACTACATTAAGCAAAGGCATTTTATTAGTACAAGTTATTTTATTTCAAGGGTAACGAGACAGGTTTGGAATCAGTGCAATGAAATTAATATGCATGTTTTCCGTCGTAGATTCCATATCGGTAAAGCGTTAAATTAGTAAACAAAGGAGAATCATATATTTTTTTCATTCTTTCTCTTAAAATACAATCGAACAAATTATTTTTACATATTCTTCAATAACATCACTTTAATGCATTTATTATTACATAAATGGTTTTTTATAAAACGTAGTATAAACGACTTATAATATTCGTGCCTGATTTCAAGATAGAATTCTATTTATAATTTTATACGCGAACATGAAAGATACTTGAAGAATTATACATAGGTATATAAATATGTATATTCAAACGTACAGATATATTGAAATATCTGGCATAAAAATAATACGATCAATGAATACATCATTAATGGGAATATGAAATTTGAGAAATAATTTTATTTGAAATATATTCCCCTTATTTGAAAGTATAACGCTATTAGAATTTCTTTTATATATTAATGTTATTTGAAAGCTATATCCATGTAAATGACGTTTATTACTTATATGTAATATTTGCAACACCGATAATCTTTTACGTGCGGATAGAATCCTGTACCATGATGTTTCTATATCGTTTTGATTTCATCGTTCGGACATATCTACCGATTGCTCTGACTCTATTACGAAAGCAACGGTAATCCGTACATCTCTAATGAAACGCAAATACGGGAGTGTACTCGCAAATAGAAACCACGATAAGCCTTACTTAGATAGGAATTCAACCATGAAGATTACACTTTACCGTTATAAAACTTTATTCTTTGAATAATGCACACTCTAAGAAATCTACAGATAATCGATGATGCTCATCAACGAATTATTGAATGGCGCACGGAACGTCTTAGAATTTTTTTGTGAGTTTCTTATCCACGGTAATTTGTATTGTACCTTAATGTGCTAAATTGCAATTGTAAAAGCTACTAATAATGCACATTCTAACTGTAATCGATTAATAATATGTAAATCAATCATATGTAAGTAGTAATATGCTAAATTCTATAATTGCAAATTAATACTAATTTTAAACTTAATATTTCTAATTGTATAATTAGTAATATCATATAAACAAATCAATTGTATTCAGTCTTGATGCCCAAAAAATATTTTGAACGTGCATCGCTGATAAAAGGTATTTCACAAAACTGATAATTCGCTCCATCTGCGAATATTTTTGTCACAAAGTATCAAAGATTTCAAACGGAGCCCTACCGCGGTTATTTTAAGTCACGAAAATACACCAAAAAATGTGGAAAGACGAGTTGAAAGAAACTAAAAGAATATAAAAGACATCGCGATAACAGACATTTCAGGCTTACCTGCATGCCAGAGACGGAGACTTAATTCCCAAATCCAGTAGAACCACCTTTCGCGCACCACCAATCGTAGTTTCTATCGTTCAGATATCAGGAAAGTCTTTTTTTTACTGAATTCAGTCACTCTGTCCGAGAAAATTCATGTCGATCGGTCTCCCCATCACGCAAAACTGTTGTCTTCGTTCGAGCAACAAGACTACCCTCGACCGACAGCTGCCCGGAAGTGGCCGCTTCGACGAGCAGACTGATTCTTAACGCGCCTTCCGTACTCGAAGAAACACGGCTCCTCTCGAGGGACAAGCCTCCTTTCCTCGTGTCGTGTTAAGAAACAACCGTTAACGCGGGATACGCAAGTCTTCGAAGCGGCCGCTGGTGTATATGCCGTGCGAGAGTCGACCAGCGATTGATGACCCGACGGCGCCTTACGTGGCACCCTTCTCCGATCAAAAGAGAAGAGAAGAGAAGCGGAGAGAAGAAAACGAAGACGGTCCCCTGCGACAAATCGCATGTCGACGTCGTATAACGTCTTACCTCGGGACGCGGCGAGCGCTCTCGCCAAGCCTGGCAAGTGAAAGTATCGCTGAAATTTTATTTTCCCATATTAATATCAAAGTGGACGATCCTTTAATGTCCACGTACGGTCCATCACTGTACTCAACCATCTCCTTATTTGCGAAACACTAATCAGTGTTTCAATTTATAGCTTGTTTCAATGCTCTCTTGAAAAAAAGATACATGTTACTTACATCTAACACAGTTCAAAATTTTTTAGATAGGCTCAAAATATGCAAGAAATTTTATTGCGGAAGTTATGTAATTATTATTTCGATCTGCAAAAAAAACAATGATTACGATTTCTAAAATTGTCATGCATTTTAGATGATTGTACTGTAATCGAATCATCAAAAGTATTAATCATTATTTCCATTGTCGACCGGCGCAAGTTGTACCTGTTATAAAAATAAAAACATTGGCCGCTTAATTGTTCAGTTTATTTGTATAGACAATTAAACGATACATATACATGTGTGTACGAATTACATGTGTCTTCCTTAATTCTAATACATCGATATAATGTTTATATGCTCGGATGAATGATCATATTAGGCGATTAGATACAGGCGATACATTTTCTTGGGTCGATATGGATTAGCGAATGTTTCACTTTTCGTTTGACAAATGTGGACTATAGGAAGATGTCAACTATAGCGCGACTAACCGATTTTTTTATATTCGAAGAGGGCTTCTCGCGGACCAAAAGATGGTCGAGACACGATAGCCATCAATCGGTATTACTCCATGTCAATTACGAGTTTTGTAAATGCGATAGAACTCCGATTTTCCGAGCGTCATTTCAATAATTATTAAGATACATTATTCGCATATCTTAAGGTACACTATTCGAGTACAGTCAAACGTCCGTATCATGAATCGAACTGCCAAGCACTTTTCGTGATTACTTGGCACGTCATCCATCTACTTAATAACAATCAATACTCGACTTGCCGATTATAAGTCGGCATAAAAAAAAATAAAAAAATTATTAAAAAAGAAAAAAAAGACACAAAGATAGAGCAAGGACATGCTTATTATTTTATTAATGTATTAATTAATTATTATTAATTAATTAATATATTAACAAATGTATCATTAAGATAGAAATAAAAATCGCGAGGAAAGATCGGGACAACTGGTTTGGTCCATAGACATAGTATATAGGCTGCGCGTTCCTTATCTTTTTCATTGTAAAAACATGTTCTCAAAATAGAAAGAAATACGTGCGGTTGAAACCCCATTCCATCTTTGATTGAAAATGTGATGAGAGAAAAGCGATTGTTGATTGATGGAATAGGTATTGAGAGACAAGAAGAGATTTGGGGCACAAAACATGTTGTCTCTTTCTATTTAGGGACACTTGTACGAAACACACAGTCTAGTGTACTAAGTCTATGGTTTGGTCCTGACGAGTTTAGAATGCGGACATTCAACTGTAGCGCTCGATTAATCGAGACTCCTACTATGAAAGTTCGCTTAGTACATTAAAATAATGTTCCTGCTTTTTGAGTTTCCTTTGCTGTCTCGTGAGATCGATAATGGCACGGATTCAAAGATCGGTGTCATACCAGGCCGCGACTTGGTTGTTATCTTGCGGCGGTGCAGGAAGCTCTTCCAAGTGATCGAAACTCATGCTATCGTGCGCCACGTCCATGGTGTCCATTGCGCCATACGTAGATCCACCACCTATCTCTAATCCTTGCATAGAATCTACTGGTATCTGGTCATAACCTGTTGCAAGGAAAAATATCATTTTCAATAAAAAGTCCATTGCTCTCATCCTGCAATTACATCGATAAAAATGACACACTGCACGCGAAGTGCAGAAACTTTATTCATCAGTGAAGCATAACTTTGGCAGTCTTTCAGTTTTACGAGATATAAAGAGTTTGCTATCTGTCTTCAAAGAAACTATGTATCTTTATAATTAACTATCGTTTAATCAATTTATATAATTTCATAACCATAATGCTGGCATATCGTGTTTAATAATTACTCATTAATTTGTAACACATTTTTCATCAGAAATCTTTGCCAAATTGCATAATAAAAATTATTTAATGACAAAGAAGTTACTTTCTAATAATATTAAATCACAGACATACATAGAAAACAAATAAATTATAAGTATACATTTAAAAAACTTCAACTTTTTTCAATTATTAAGGACGATGCAATTGCGATGTAATGTTCAAGCTCGATATGCCACATGCCATCATGTGATAAGACGATTAGAAAAAAGTATTAAATATTACTGTTTTCAATTATATTTTCAATTTCGATGAATATGTGCAATACATCCTTTTGGAGAACAACTGCAGAAAATCTTTCATCTAGTTACTTACAAACATCATCCTCCTATACGATTCCATCATAAAGCGCGTATCACAGCGAAAATAAATAATAAGAGTAAATATTTGCATATGCAACACAACGTAAGCATGCGTAGGTGAAATAGCTTGACATTACAGTGTTTTACACATACATGAAATAACATATCCGTAGTTACAAATAAGGTAATTCAAAACATATCAAAATATTAAATGATTCATAAAATTGTTAATGTCATTTTAGATTTAAGTATTGTATTTATCTAGTCTAGATATTTTTTATCGACCGCGCCATTATTTATAAAATAGATAATATATTATTATATATTGTTTGTGAAAAGAAAAATGTTAACCGGTAACTGCCTGTTTTCTTCAATATGTTTCAATAAAGACGGTTTGCAAGTATATTAAACAAATTCTTATACTTATTGTTAAATAAGTAAAAACTAAGTTATCAGATTCTCTTTTGTGGAATACAGTTAACAAAAATAAGCGTGCTCGAAAAATCTTGAAGTTTCTACATATAACATCGAACATGCAGTTAAAACGGACAATCAATTAGACATCAAACAGTCAGATAATGAAAACCAGAAAAATACAGAAGACCAAATGTCACCTATGTTACTGCGAGAAACTGTTGGTAGCCTGTATTTTAATTTAAGTCCATGGGTTAAGCTGCTGTTAAAATAACATACGATTAAATGCATTATTTCATATTAGAGGTGATGTTGAAGAGAGCGGTAAATTTATTAAATTTCCTTCATATTTACAATGCAAGACAGAATTGGTTCGTGAGGTTGCATTATCGCGTATACAATCATCCCGTCATTATACGCCATACACAATTTGTCATGACGATTATATACAAGAACACATTTTATACAGAATGAGATCCGTCATTTTTCTATGACCATTTATTGCTTTGTCTACCCTCAAGTAACAAGTCGATTGTTCAGAAGCAGCATTCGATGAATAAAATGGCTAACATAAATTACCTTGTGGTTGATAACCCCGACCGCCATGGCTGCTGTGTACACTAGGAGGTCCTTGGCCATACATACCATCATAGCCTTGTTCAGGGCCAAGCATGTCCTGAAGATTAGGTAGCTGAGGTCAACACAAAGCATATCTTCTAAGGGAGGGCGCGTCACGGTACTTCGAAATACGGTAAGATTCGCGCTATACTTGGTAAGTTTTGTACGATTATAAAAACGACCAACGGAGGGGGCTTGCATGAATAATAACATGAATGATAAAGTAATCAAAATAAAAGGACAATTTTTTAAACATCTGCAGAAGGGATAAAAACGCATTCCCATGCATACTGTAATCTTACACATGATCAATTAGACTAAGATCGTATCTAATTGCATCTCGTTATCCATTGTTCCATTAGGCACGATCTTCTTTAAATTCTCAATGTTTGAACGAATACTGACATAATAATGTCATGGAAATATGATTGAACCTCGAGCGTAATACTGTTATGAAGCTTAAGCATGTAAAATTGAAAATTTAGTTTACACATTAATATAAATATGCATTATAAAGTGCATTTTTGCGTGAGAGAAGCAATTCAAAACTGTCGTTTATAACTTGTTAAACAATATAAAATTTTATTAAATTAGTTTTCACGTATACCCGCCATCTCCGCAAATATAATGATAAGTCTAAAGCGTAAAAAACTAAGTGAAAACTAAACGCTATAGCACGCAAATGAGTAACTGCAGATGATTGGTGCAAATTGGAATGGTAGATAAATAATGTACATTGATTAAATAGCTGTGTTTGAAATTAATCTTACACGGGGAAAACCTTGTATATATAAATACCTGATTTTTTTAATAATTAGGGGGAGTGTCTCTATAACCAATAAGAGCTATTACATAACGTGGCACAATTTACTAAACACAATGTAACTACCTAGAAGTGTTTAACATACTTTTATACTACAATATATTTCCATTTATGTTACATTACAAACCTGACTCCTGGCAAGTACTTGGAGAAAGTCAAATAACAAAACGGCGAAGCAAGTACATAAAACTAAAACTTGCTATGTTACATAGTGTTTGCAAGTAAATCTATTTCGCCACGGCACGGCAGATAAAATGGCGTGCACGATTGTATTCGTTCTCTACGATACCTGAAGATCCGGAGCCATGCTGAAGTCGGCATTGTTCCACAAATTTGTGTCCTCACGGAATAAGGAATTCGTCAGCTCCATGGAAAGTCGTTTTTTGTACTCTTGAGGCTTGTCCTCGCTCATACGGAACAGCACTGCCGCTGCATAAGTTGCAACACCCTCATTCCGAGAATGAAGGAGTTCAGTTAGTGGAGCGGTAGCACCCTCCTGTTCTATTATCTCAGCGCCTTCTTTGTCGGCTGCCAGTTCGCAAAGTACGCCAGCTGCCACGCGTTGAATATTTTCAATCTCATTGAACAGTAACTGCGAGCGAAAAAACAGAGCCGTGTTATTAACAATAATGCTATTAAATTAAATTAAATATAAAAAAATTGTATGTTACAATATATGCAGAATAATTTGAATTTATCATTATTTAGATTGAAATTTAAGAAATTCAAAGAAAATGTTATAAGCACTTTGGTAAAAATAGCGATACATACTTGTACGAAAATCGGAATTACGTTCTGTGATCGAATTATCGCCCTATTATGAGATTCTCTTGCGAGAATATGAAGAGCACCTACGGAACCTTCCACTATTTCTTCCATACGTACTCCATCTGCATATGCACCTGGTGTTTGTTGACTTCCAGTACTAGCAACAGATGATCGTTGCTGCAAATAAAATATATTTTTCTAAATATGCAAAAATATTTAGTTTATCTTTAGATAGTATATAATAACGCCTAACACTTTCTCAATAGAGAATTATACACAATTGTTGTTATATATAAAGTTTCTTATAGCTTATATTTACTCGGTACAATGGTTTTATACTCACCCGTTGAGTGTCCTGGAATGCACGCATCAAGAGTCTTACAAGATGATGTATTGCACCGTGATCGCGTAACGGGATGTGATTGGAAGGACAAAGAGCCAAGTTGCGGATTAATCCGATAACTGCTTTCACCAACGGCCAGCGTGACGGCGGGTGAAGTAATTTGACTATAACTTGGATACCATAATTTAACCGAACGGAATTTTGCGCCATTTCCGCTTCGCCATGACGCGAAGTCAAGTGACGTAAGGCGCACACTGCCGGTTCGGTTATCTCTTCTCGATCACCAGCATTGATGATTGTACGAACCAGAGCATCGACACCACCAAAATTACACACTGCAACCTGAAGAGAATTCAAAAAATTGAAACTTAATATCCATGCAGATTAAAGTTAATCTAGTTTGGACACAAGCCAAATATGAGAGCACCGCGTAAGAAATGTTTTTATTTCGACGTACCTTGTTGCGTTGATTATTGCAGGTCAAGTTTGACAAGATGCCAGCGGCACACGTGACCACATTCACATCTGCTGATCCGAGCACAAGCACGAGACTCTGCAGCAAGTTATCGAGTCCGTCGACCTTTGTGCCGGCGTCTGATAGATTACGTAATGTCCACAAACAATTCTGGACTAATCTTTGACTCGGATTTGCAAGATGCATAGCGAGTGCCTGCATGCCACCAGCTTCCACAATCGCGGGTTTATTACTAGGGCAAACAGATAATACTGCAAACAAAATAATTCATCAGTTAATAAACAAAGTTTTACTACAATTACAAAAGGTTATTATACAAAAGATATATTGTATATATACGATCAATTGGAAACAAATTACCTTTCAATACTCTTGAAGTGGTCCATAGTAGTTTCTCGTACTCGAAAGAGCGCATGATGCGCACGAGCTCTATCGGACCTTGTGAAGCAAGAATAATTAGCTTGCTCTCCTGATTTCCGTATGCCAGAATTTGCAGGCAATCGGTAACGATGGCTAGAAATTTGACGTTGTTCCGCTGAAGTAGAGCGACCATTTTTTGCAAACCGCCGGCAAGACGTACGGCCATCTTAGAACCGTCTTGGTGAAGCAACAAGTTGTGTAGCGTCGTTATTGCATAAAAAAGAACGGATTCTACTGGGGAGCTCAGTAGCTTTACAAGTGCAGGGATCCCACCGCTTTTGAAAATAGCTAGCAAGCCTTGTCGATGATGCGACAAATTGTGCAGAGTACCAACTGCGGCCTTCGTCGACTCTAAATCGTCGCTATTAGAAATAGCGCGTACCAAGGCAGCTACCATTTGCGAGCTGTTCATGATGGCATGACGGGAGGCTTCCTTCTTTGACAGTTGGTGTACCATCATAGCTGCCTGAGAAACAACCACTTGATCCTCATCATTCAACAACTTGATCAATTCTGGAATGGCGCGCGTAGCAAGATCAGCATCGTCTTGATAATTGATCAAGTTGACAACGGCATGTTTTAGCATTTGGCTCGGCTCGGCTAATCTCTGCACAGCGGTGGGCTGTGCAGGATCAAATTGTGTGGAAGGTATCTCTACACCTTCCTCCAGTGTCTCGGGAAACATGGCAGCGCGTACGCGCTGCGACCGAGTGTGACTCAGCTGCTGATTCATTTCTGAAAGATGTCACAACATTCTTTATCACAATATTCAATTTTGTAATTATATTGGATTTACAAAAATGACAAGTAGTTTCACCATCAACTTGATCCTGTGTAAAACCCTGTGCAAATCCTTGGTCCAAGTCGAACATTAGCTGATCCCCTTCCATCTCTTCATCTTCCTTGCCGGAAAGAGATGGTGCCTGAGTAACAGCGCCGGAATGAATACCTGAGTCGTTCATATAGGAATTCTGCTGCCACATCAGCGTCTGTTCCTTGGCAGAGCCCATGGGCAAGTCGCCCGGGCCCTGATAATTTCCCTGGGACACTGAAACGCGAACAAACGTAAATCCACGTGCCCACGTGCATCTATCGTGATTATCCGCAGCGTATAAACGTGACTTACTCGGTCTAGATTGATTCGTCGGCATTGGATAACTCATGATTCCGGCAGGAAGTTACCTCCGCACCTGAAATAAACAAAAGCACAACCTCCGTCAGCATCTAGCCGCTCCGTTTCACGGTGCGATCTTTCATTCACTGTCAAACGTCTGTTCGTCCGAGATATTCCAGCTATGCGAAAAGAAAGTAACACCGCCAATGCGAGATAGGGACAAACGTGGGAAAGGGACGTGGCATTTCCCGTTATCCGACGCGCGACCACGTTCGTCTTCAGATTCCACCGAGCGCCACGAGAGAATTAAAGTTAGAGAGCGATCGCTCTAAAACGACGTACGCTCGCCGAAACGTCCACTTGCGTGATACTACTGTGGTACGGTGGGTCAGTGCATCTCGCTCCGGTAGGGAAAGATGGAATGTGGGCGCGATCGAAGGGTCCCTCTCTCTCTCTTTACTCTCCCCTCCTCTTTGTCCCGCTCCGCGTCGCACAGCTTCAAGCTTGTGGGTGTTCGCGCGATCGAATATGCGTCGTGCCGTTGCACCCGTCGGGTGTAGCCGTGGGATGCGGGAACCCGCGGCGGAATCCAGGGTGGGACGGAGGCGCGTTGCTCTCCCCTCCCCTCCCCTCCCCTCCCGCGTGACATAACGAGGGGGACTCCGGGAATGCGATGTGTCACCATTTTTCTCAGATGTCTATACTGCTATACTGGATCGCTAACTTGGAGCTTCGGAAGGGTAAAACTTGTGTCCGATAGAGTTTCCGTTTCCGGTCACACGAGAGAAAATGGCTGCTATCGCCACATACCATTTGCATTTCTGTGAAATATTTACATGTTTATGACAAATATGACCTGCCTAAATAGACTAACAACCCGTTTCTTGTTGCGACACTTTAATAGAAGATGTCGACATATTTATTTTTATGATATTAATTTTATGGTAACATACCGACACACTCGCGTTGTGTACGTAAGACTCACACGAATAACGCGTTGTGTACATACATACACCACCGTCATTTTCTCCCATACAGTCAAAAACCTCATGCAACGCAAATCCGAAGCTCTTGTTTAAAAAATCTAGTTTAGCATAGACATCTGTTATTTTCCGACAATCGACGGGGTAGCGCGGGAAAAAGAAAAGAGATGCGGCAGAACGCGGGGGAGGCGAAGAGAAAGGCAATTGGCGTGTGTACGTGTGCGCGCGCGCGCGCGCGCACATATCTACACGGTGTCTACGAGAAAACGAGTGGCAGGGCGAAATAGAGAATGGACAGAGAAATCACCGCGAGCAGCGGCGAGATGAAAAATTCCGTCGACGAGAGGAATTCACGGAGTAATAGACACTGACGCGCATGTGTCCGGCGATCGACTCGGGACTCCGTTCGGGTGCGAGCGATTTCCTCCGCCGCGTCGAAAGCGAGAACCCTCGAGAGAGAGAGATTCACGCGGAATTAAATTCAAGCGGAAGACCTTTCGTGGAGGCCTGCAAACCGAGACGGATCGGCGTATGTGTCATAGTTTCTCTCTCTCTCTCCCTCTCTCTCTCCTTCCTCGGCGAGCCGTGAATTCTGGAACGCCCTGTATATAGGAGGAACGCGCGCGGCCGGAGCATCCGTCCATCCGGCCGGAAGTCACGGCGGGCTTATCTCGCCGGCATGCAGGGCAGCAGGCAGGCACTTTGACACACCCAGCGTAAACACACTCTCGGGACGCGGTGCCGACGAGCGCGGCGCGATCACGGCCGCAATGGCGTACCCTCCGGGGACACTTACCGTGCTGCGTGCGCGTCGCCGCGTCCGCGATTATCCGTGAATCAGCACGCGACGCCGTTCCCGGGACGGCTCGCGACTGGCGAGCGGCAGCCTCGTCCTCAGCCTCGTCCTCGTCGTCGTCGTCGTCGTCGTTGCTCGCGCACCACGTATCCGCACCACTGTTTCTCACCCGCACAGGCCGACCTGGCACTCCTCGCGATAGCCCGAACAACGATCTCACAGCTCCACTATCCAAAGATGGCGGAGAGACGCGCATCGGATAACACGAACGCCACCTGCCGCCTGCGCTGATACTGAATTGTTGCAGGGCGATAGGACTGGATAGAGCGAATGGAGCGAGAGATGGATTTCTCTCTCGCTCTCTTTCTCTCTCTCTCTCTTTGTTTTTCTTTCCTTCCCACTCATCTTGGCCGACTCGGGCATCGAACCGCCACCTCTTTGTAGCGTTTGTTCCGCTTCGGTTTAGTCGTGCAGCGAAGACGACGTAGTTTCAGGAAGAAGTTACGACGATCTCGGACGAGAGAAGAAAGAATAACGAGCGAGAGAAACTCGTTTTACAAATTCGAGTATTAAATGTAAGAAGAATGTTAATGCGGAAATTAATTCTTTTTAATGCTAGATCATTAAATTTAATTATAATTGAATTGGTTTAATTTGATATTAAAAATTTCACTCTCGATGCAAAAAATTTACTTAATTTAAATTAATTTGACAATTACGAAAACAAAGTTTAAGAACGAAAATCTTTCTTTTTTATTTACTACAAAATCTTTTTAATATTCTGAGAAATATGGAGTTGATAGAGTATACTTGAGTTGCTTTTACTAATTATTAATATTACTCGACTCGATATTGATTAAAAATGTAAGATTTTGTTAAACATATTGAAACATGTATGTTTCACCGAACGTGAAAACGTTACGTATGCAGCTTACCGACGCGCCTGAAGCACGCAACCCGATAAACAGCGGTGTATCGGGAGAAAGGCATCAGGTGCAATGACAAAATGTGACAGTAAAGTACAAGAAGCAAAAAAAGACACGAGGAAATCCGGAGAAATCTTGGAAAAATACTCTAAACAGAACACATTATTATTATTAAACGTTATCTATCAATCGCTTCAGGATAAATTTTTTTAAACACATAACATTTATAATAAATTTTGAAACTTGACAAGAAATAAAGATAAAATATTAAAATAATAAAAATATGTATAATAGGTTTACAAAGTTTAGAGTAAATTAAATGACGTCAACTTTATAAAGAAAAAAGATTTTGTATATGTATAAAAATTATATAAAATTGTCTTTGAAAAAAAAGTATGAAAAAATTCCAAGAAATTTTGAAAAAATACTTTGACCAAAATACATTATTATTATTAAACGTATCTATTATACATTAATCGCTTTAGAATAAAATTTCTTAATATTTATAATAAATTATGAAACTTGGCAAGAAATAAAAATGAAATATTAAAATGATAAGGATATGTATAACAGGTTTACAAAGTTGCTAAATAACTTTGACACTATAAAGAAAAAAGATTTTTACATGTATGAGAATTATATTCTGCCTCTTTAACTTTATCGTAAACGAACGCAGTTATTAATCGCGTTAATTACAAACCAATGATGGATAATTCGCCATTGAGACTTTCGATTGAGCGAGGAAAGCGTTCGAAAGCAGGATCGAGCGGCAGCAATTTTTTAATGGATCCGCGGACATTCGTCCGGCCTGCCGCGCGACTCGAAAATTCCTGATCGAGACCGGCGAGTAAATCGTGCCGGGCGGACAGCCAGAATGCGCGCAAAATAACAGACACTGGAGAGCAAAGTAAAATATACTGGCCGTTTGGCGGGAACACCATTCGTTATCGGCTGCGCCCACGCCGATTAATTTTCGGATGCGTGATGGCGGTAGCGTTCCTTCCGTTTCGAGCGGTGATGATACATTTTATGTCTGCGCTGATATTGTGCTGGATAACTGAAAAAAAGTGGAAAAATTTCCTTCGAAATATACGGCGGCCGGCCGATGAAATACAGCCGCGAAGCGCGCGATAAATCCGCGCGCGGATCCGTCGCCGCAATTAATGATAAATATCGATTAAGTTCCCCCGTTCCTCCCCTCCTATTTTTTTTTATTTTCTGTAAGCGAATTCGCCGATCGGGAGACACGTCGGATCAAGCGTCGCGTTTTTAATTATTCCGGAGGGGGGGGAGGGATGGAGAGGTCGACGATCGATCCCCTTCGCATCACCATTTTATATACGATCCTGTTTTTGTCGCTCTGTCGATGGAATATGTATCGTCGTTTCCAAAGCTCATAAAATACTGTAAAAGCGACGTTTTATTTCAGCAGTTTATCACAATCCGCACGCGGATAGAAGATAATAAACTTGAACTTTATTTCGGACGCGGTGACGCGCGTTCGGCACATCGCGATAGATCGCGGTGCGCGCGCGCGCGCGTACTTGGTTCGCCCCGTAAACTTACACGGCTCGTAATTACGGGAGGTAACGGTAATCCGCCGCGCGGGCGTTAGGCAAATATTTATCATGAAAATGTGCCGTTGATCGGCGATAAAGCCGGCGGGTTTACGGCCGCCTGTTTATCGCGCGCGAGAGGAGACCTCTCCTTCTTCTTCTCGTCCGTCCCGTCCCTCCCCCGTCGCGTTTCGCGCACGTGTATATTTTCCGCGTCGCGTGCGGAGAAAAAACGGTTTGATCGGCACGGACGGGCGGACGTAATTATATACCTGTTAACGAATGAAATATCACCGAGTCGCGGAAAGACACTTTCTGATTTATGAGCGGGATCTTATTTGAGAGGGTGAGGTAACGTCGCGCACGGCGCGGCGCGGCGCGGCGCCCTGATAAGTGTCGCCGATAATATGCTAATAATGATTTGTGGTGATGGAGACTTCCGCGTTAATCTACGTAAACGCCACGAAGTCGATCCGCGCTGGGAATTTAGAGTGTTCGAACGTCGACGGGGGTGAAAAATACCTGCGGCCTTCCTCATGCCGAATTGAAGGGGATCGTTAATCATCGGATGTGCGATGCCGTCCGTGTGTCTCGAGCATCTTCTTCGAATCTTCCAGAATCCTCCTTCAGAAAGACCCACTTCTGCACATTTTATATTACATTGCTCTCACATTTTGTCACATTTCAATTTTTATCTCCACTTACCTTCTTCCCACTCCATATTTCTCTCCTTTCGTCCGTCTCGTTTTGCTCATTCCTTTTCTATTTTTTTGCGCTTAAGTTACATCGGATCAATTATTTTTAGCGTGCAACACAGTGAAAAGTCGCGTATGCATATGGAATAAACACGTCCGTGCTTTTATTGTAAGTAGATCGAAGTCCGGGGGATCGATACGAGAAAGGATGGAGATTTTCTGCTCGGCGCGTCCGGCGAATAAATTACTGAAATATTCGCTCGACCGGTGGACAGCGCGTCCGGTAAAAGGTTCACCATACGAAAGGGGGGGAATTATGCAGCGTGTCAGACAAAAGGAAACCATGCTCTTTCGTCTGGCGGAGATGCCTCACGTAAGTACAATATATTGAACAGGCCAACACTTTTACGATGATTCACACACCAGCAGTGGGAATGCACGCACTTTTTATACGAGCCGCCTATTTATGCACGCGCGAGTATCCGACGATGCTCCGGGTATCTTCTCGTAGGTTTCATTTATTTACGAGCCTGAGAGGGGAGGGTGGACGATCTAGCCCACGCCACGCCGTATCGCACGCATTGCTCCCCTTTATTCAGATTGGCAAAGTCGCGCGCGTCGCCTACTTTAAATTCGGTACGGTGACACGGGGCAAAATCATCGCGGTCGTTTATTACCGCGCGCTTTACCAGCTGCGCGTTTGCGCGCACCTTTCGCGTCGGAGGACATCTCGATAATAATATCGTCGAAAAGACGTGGCAGCGAAAATGCATATCGCTTTGCGCTGCGCGTCCGTACACCGCCGCTCTGTATTACATTCCTATGTAGAGATTAATATAAAGAGACGTTGTGCGTGTTGCTTTGTTGGTCCAACTATGGGAAAATTATTATTACGACTCGTTTGATAATTTTGTAAAGGTTTCGTAAGATTGAGTTCTCAAGCCAGAGAGAAAGGATTATTTTCGATCGAACGCGCGCAGATCAATCACGCGAGATTCTCCGAGACCCTTCACCCCTTCCTCCGCGAATGAGGTGTCTTCTGTCTACGTTTCTCGAATTCCGAACAATCCTGCGCGACAAGGACTCGCAATGCGCCGCAGGCGAAATGGCCAGGTCGGCGTGCAGTGATAGATGCCTGCTCAACGACGTGTCCTCCCTACCCTTCGCGGGGTGCATTGCTGACACGAGCGTTTATGTCTGCATAAATTCTCATTTGAGGCCCGATAATAAAGTAGACACGCGAGGGGGACGGACATGCGTTGCCCAGTTCGGCGAACGCGATCTGATCCATAGATCACCGCGGAGCGCGGGACGAGAAATCAGGATCGGTCTGGAAAATCTCAAACTGATACTTAATTCGTACGAATAAACCTTCCCATTATTAAACCTTTTCGCTATTAAATTTGTATTTTTATATAAAAATTTGCGTTTTTATGATTGGAAAAAAGACACAAGAAAAATGTAACTATACATAGTTATTAATAAAGGAAAAATGAATGAATATTTCTGGGAACAAATATATCAACTGTTATCATTATATCAACGCATTTAGAAAAATTCAAATAATTTTTTGTCTATTTTTTGATAAAGGATAGATAGTCCTAATTAAAAACATATAAATAATTGTTGGTAATTACTCAAACTTGTCGCTTAAGGAAGGATACGAATTAAATGTTTATATTTACTCTTTTCTATTTTGTAAAATATTGAAAGTTGAAGGCACTTAGCCCATCAGTCTTGTAAGAAACAACGGAGAGACCGATTAAGGGTTGGCAGGGATAGTAGTTCCACCTCATCGATGAAACTAGGCGTATATATTTACACGTGTCTATATAAGGCACGTGTAAGCACGTCTCACACGTCACACAAAGCCATCCGCCTGCATGTGTGTGCGTAAATGCGCACACGAGTGTGCGGCAAGACATGCGGCGTGCTTAATTATATGCATTCTCGGAATCTGCGCGGATTCGCCTTACCTAGTGTACGCGCACGTTTCAACGCTTCGTGTTTACGCATCGAAAGGGAGAAAGGAACTGTGCGCTGCGCCTTATTTACAGGCCCTCGACGCAGGATATCGAGGATATCGAGGGTTCTCCCTTCACCGTCTTTTTGTCGCATTTCCTCGAGAACGCGGATTAATTTTAATCCTTCGGAAACTAAAATCAGCAAAATTGGTACTCTAAAATGTTAATTTTTACAAAATTAATATGGTATTTAATTGTCCATAATTTATCCATATTCCATAAATAATCGTTTTTGTTCACGTTGCAGAAAAATAAAAATAAAAATTTCATTATTAGCATCTCTAAATTTCTCATTGTTTTATTTAAAAATTATTTTTAAAAGCAAAAAATAGCAAATAATTTTCATGTCTTATTGGTTACGTTCTGATAATTTGGCGCAGATAGCTTAATATTCTTACCTGTATATTAAGCTATTTGTGACATGAAAATTATTTGCTAATTTTTGCTTCCCTTTTTAAAAAGTCACTTAATATTGAGATATCGAGCCTCTCGTAACTTTTTAAGAACTAAAGCAAAAAATTAGTTTTCGAAGCAAAAATTAGCAAATAGTTTTTATGTCTTATTGATTACTCTCGCAATATGAGCCAAGCTCAGCGTTGTGGAAAAGAGGTAACAATATTTTAAGACTTTCAAATATCGATTTAACACGCCTTTTTTAAGAGTGGATTTATAGATTCCACATTTGTCCATAAATAATTTTTAGAGCAACGAAATATTTTCATGCAAATATGTAATTCAGTGATATAATTTTCACCAGTTAGATTTTCGATAATACGCCGAAAAATGTAATTGAATTATAATAAATTGTTTTATTTGCACAAATGAACAAATAGATACGATACCCGTATATCTGTGAAACTGAAGTCTACAGTCATCGAGATTTTATCGTTTTCAATACAACGACGAGCTTCCTTTCGGTAGGACGCTCGTTTTGTTTCAGCACTCGGTTAATTATCTTTACGGGCTTCGAGAGAAGCCGTTTGCGCGACTTGCGGGACCGGGTGTAGCGAGCGACGGTCATTTTTGTGGCAAGTCCGGGACGCGGATAGGTGGAAATGACCACTAGCCTCCCGTGGGACGGGCAGGATGAAGGGGCCGGGAGGGATCGAGCATCCAACAATCGTATCGTCTGGCACGCTTGATGGAGTAGTCTCGCGGCTAATGTCGAGCGAGGGTGAGTACAGGCCACGACGTGGACGACGAACGATGCCTGATTCATCACCTCGCCCGGGGTAGACGCTCGGTGCGACTCGCGCTACTCCCAAGACGCAGACAAATCAACGTACATTCGGAAATCGGAAGAGGAAGCGCGACAGGGCCCGGGCCCGAGTACCAGCGGCCGTCAGGATCGATTGTAACTGGCGCTCCTGTGGGAAGGAATCTGACTGTCCGCTGTATCCTTGAAGAGGATCACTGACCTCGTGCGTGTCGGCGACGGATTTGTAACACAAATGTTTGCGGACTGGCATATTTTCTTCGGCCGAATTTCGTGATATACGTTTGTCGAACACGACAACAGTCTCTTCATCTTATCAGCCGCTAATCGGACAGTTCGTCTCTCTGAAAGAAAAAACGATTTTCAGAATGATTCACGTTTCCTCCTCAGCAAATCACAAAATTTCAAATCTCGTAAGCACGCGTTACTTTTATTTTTATTTTATTAATGTAAATCATTTCTCTCACTCTCTCTCTCTCTCTCTCTTCGATCATTGCAGCTCCTACAAATATTAATATAAATATTATGTGAGACAATGTCAATATAGTTACAAATTAATTGGCATGAGAGAATATAAATACGGATGTTTATATAGTATTAAATGAGACTTTTATATTCATACGACTCCTTTCGAATAATCTTAACGCTCGCTTCTACGAGCGAGAGAGCCAGAAAGATAGAGAAGCGCACTCGACCGCGCCGCGATAAACCGCGGTATCATACGCGCGATCAGATGTAGACGCGTTTACATCAGGGAATCGGGAGCTACCTCGGAATCGGATTGAGGTGGTTGGCGTACCGCACAGCTGCGATCGAAACACGGAGATCGCCGTGCGGCCAATTAAACGCGAATGATTGCGGCGGATCGTGTTCCCGCCTCGACGACAATCAGGCCGGTTGTATCTTCGCTAAGTATTCGAGTATTACGGTCCATTATCCGCGATCACGGGAAGTACGGCATCTTCCTCGGGTCGAACCTGGATGCATTCTTTCGGACACCACGTTCGCCATCATCGCCGAAATGGAGAACGCTCGACGAAGGTCATCGAGATCAACGCACTCGGCACGTCGATCAGACAATTTTGTGCGACACACCTGCGCTTATCCGCCGTAATGCCGTGCGGCACCCTCGCGGCGAGTGGGTGCGGGCTGACAGCTCCTATCGCGCTTGTGGCACGGATACGTTATTGAAGGTCCTGAAATGGTATCGAAGGTCTTGCCGTACATACGGGGAGGAGTGATAAGAGGAAACGGTTTTTTTCTCTAAGTCCTCGCAAACGTTGCACGAATGCAATACAAAAGTCGTTTTTGTGCGTGGTAATGATAAATTTAAGATACATCAAATTCAAATACATAATGAATATCGCAAAATGTTATTTCGAATATTTAATAATTATTTTAAAAATAATGAAGTTGGATAGTAGTTTATGTCTTCACATTTTATGAATTAGCAAATTTCTAATAACTGGTAGATTTCAGAGATAAGAAATTATTTGAATGAATTCTGAAATAAGAATTATTATAAAAAGTTTATTACGGATAATAATTTTCCATTTAAAATGTTGACCTTTATACTGCAGCTTGAATTTTGACTCTGCTAATGACGATCTAACAGTAATGTAAAACAATACCTAACACTAAACAACAGTAACCTGGAAACTTTCGAGAGGATATTAATTTTTATTAAAATCTATTTCTGATTGACTGAGAATAAATACAGAAAGGTATACTTATAGATTGAAAAATAGGACTAGGGTAAACGGTACAGTAATTGACAGAGGTACAGTGATTGATACTTATATGACATATTTGTATACCCATAGAAGACAAATTACTCGTTGGCTAATAAAACATTAAGTACTTGAAGAACTTTCTTCCTCAGTATCTTACAATTAATTGTGCCAATAGTTCATTTATTATGGGTACAAATCTAACATAGTGTCAATCATCTTATGCTGTCAATCACTGTATCGTTTCCCCTAGTGTGACAGATACAAACTCCGACAATTAGCGCAATAATTATCAATTCCGCGTTCTCAATTCTATCATTTCTTTCAATATTCATCGTCACGTGTCGGGTTTTAGCTTGCAGTTTCCCCAGAGCAATTTATGAAATATAACTGCCGCTCGGCACGCGGCAAAGAAATCGTCATAGCCATTGCAACTTCGCACGTAGTCTCCCGGCGTGTCGATTTTCGCGCGTAGAGAAATCGGCGAGTCACCGCGCGCGTCGTCTTCGCGCGCCGTCATCCTGCCGTACGAGTCCGAGAGATCGGTCGGTCCATGGCCGGTATTCATAGTCAGTTCTTATATTTAAGATCATCTTAAGTACAGTCTTATATGGTTTTAAACCAATCACAGAGCCGTATTAGCTTCTTAAGACATTACTTAAGACGGTCTTGAAATAAGAACTGACTATGAATACCGGCCCATGAGTCCACGGTGTGTGTCGTGGAGAAAGATACTGCGGGACACGGCCATCACTGATGAGCCAACCCACACCGTGTGCGACAGCGACAAACAGGACAGCATCGGGACGGGACGGGACGGGACGGGACGGGACAGGGACAGGACCGTCTCTCGCTCGGTATCAGGACTGTAAATCCGGGATTTTATTCGCCCGGTATCGAGGTTTATAGTGTCCTCAGTCGGCCGCGGCGGTGTGCGCCATACCCCATCGCGTACGTGTGCCTGAGTTATGTCCAACCATCGTACGGCAAGACGTTTGCATATCTCCGCTCCTCGACACGGTGTTGGCCGCGGTGAGGGTGAGGGGCGCGCAGGAAAGCCTCCCTCTCCACCTCTTTCCCGCCCCCGTTCGCTGCCATCTCTTGTCCGTTGAATCGCCGTCGATTTCTCGGCTCGGTCCGTCATCCTCCGCCTCTCTCTGTCCGCGAAACGAGATCTTCGTGAAAAACGCGCGGTTTATCCTGACCTCCCCCCTGGACATCCCCTCCCCC
>VBVR01001159.1:0-33847 GCA_011638315.1 Tetramorium parvispinum | reverse complement strand
ATTTTATATACATTATAATAAAATAATATTTAAAAGATATACATAAATATCATACTTTTTATACTTTTATCAATATTTTAATTATTAAATAATGATCTTATAAAGTATCAATTTCTTTCTGCAATAATATTTTGCAAATAACTATACATTCATCATGCAATCTTGGGAAGTTATACGACGTAATTTCTGAAGTATATATTTCTATGCAAAAACACATTGTTATTGCATTCTTCCAAATCATTATGCAAGCTAGAGTCATAATTTTTTTACAGCGTTAATTATGCTGCATCACTGCAGATGACTGTAATAATCTATAAAGTGGCGTGGCATCCTTTAGATTATGTCATAACATGAAAATGTCAGGATGTCAGCTGACACTTCCTGCGATAAAGTCGACGAGAAAAACGCGAAGTGCGATAACTGTCCATGGTTGTGGAATTGACATTCGATCAGAGGATTCTCTTGGGGAGTAGATTCAACTTACTTTCTCCCACGGCGTGGGTTTGATAGCGGCCAAACATCTCGCTAATTGTTGGACGGCGTTCGAGAAAAACAATCTCTCGTCCGCCATCATTTTGCAGTCGAGCCGACTGATCGCCACTGACTGGCAGAATTCGAGACAAACTTCAGTAACGTCGTCTGCTAGAGTGCGTTCTCAAAAGCATGCAAGCGAAAGCATAAAGGCTCGTTCAGACGGATCTAATTGAAAAAAGCGATTGTTCGAAGATACTTTTCATTTTAGATCCACGATTGGTCGATTTCGCTGAGCAAATTCTTCATGCGGCTGCGCACGCCGATATGAATAGACGAGATTCGTTTAATATTTATTCTATAGAATTAATAAACATAAAATGCAAATAAAAATTTCGGATTTATTAATAGATTATTTATTCTATTTTTATAAATCATGATATAATATATGACTTTAATAAATAATAAAACCTCGCATTTACAAGATTTCTGGTCCAACGGTTTTTACCCATGATAAATAATATTCTAGTTTTTTCAAGTATAGAAGTATACTCTTTTTCGACAGATTCGCATCGTCGCTGTGTTTCTGTGAAAATCTCTTTGTGAATTCCTGATTACTGCTTTTGCTTGTTGACATTTCTTTCTTCGCCGCTGTCAGCAATCGGTGGAGCTCGGAGAGTGCTGCAGACGTATAGACGGTTTTCATTTCGGCGCCTGGTCCTTGCAAAATGGAAGCACCGGCTTCTCTCAGTGCGACTAAAGTTTGTTCATCTTGTGGCAACCAATCCATCTATAAACACGCATATATTTAATAATAATATATTGTAATATATATGATTTATATTAACATATACAAGCTACTCACGCTTTTTACGTTTTTTATAACGGATTCAATTGCCGAGTCCGCATCATTAAAGACTTCATTCTTCCTCATGTTCTCACAAATAATCAGAAAGACATGGGCGGCCTCCTCAGAACAATTTAAATAATCTCCAATGTAGTAAAGACCGATATATGCGTAAGCATATATCACATTTGTCACATTAAAGTGTACGCAAGGCGACGCTTTCTATAAATAATAATGTTTAGTTACTTCAATTATACTATTTTAATTATTACATATACATTTTCTTTCATTATTACCAACCTGCAACTCATTAAATAACGGTACATCTATCAAAGCAGGATATTTTAAGTTGCTATAAGCATCCTCTTCAATAGACCGAATTAATTTTCTTTCCACACGGTACGTCCACCATGGCACCCATTTAGGCAGCAACTTTTCTGCCTCCCCGTTTTTTATCAACGCCTCAAATTCTTGTCGCTCCGCTTCAGATAAGGCTGACCAGAGCTCATTTGGGTCTTCGAAATTGACATTCTGCAATCTGGTTTCCAAGTCGAGAAGCTGAAAGACATAAAAATAAGCATTCAGTTGTGAATAAATTTCTGAAGCGTCGATCTTTAATCACCTCTTGATCGTCGTCCGAATCCAAAGAATAGTCCTCGCCGCTGCTGCTTCTCTCGTCTAAATCATCCTCCAAGATGCCATTTTCCATGTCAGCCTCGTGCACTCGCTTAAGGATCTCCATCATTTTTTGCCTGGCAGCCGGATCGTTCTCCTGAGACTTCAGCTCGTCCTCGACACACTTCCTATAGAAGCTCTCGGAGCACTCTGTGTGCGCGTCCGACTTGTAACACTCTGTTCCGCAATAACCTATGCCACATTGTGGACAGATATACAAACGCTTGCGCTTGTTGCACCTGATATTAGAAGAAAAACGGATGTAATAACAGAACAAAGTGACCACTTGCAATATGTAATCTCTGTGAGATCTCGATTTATCGTAACTATACAATTTTGTAATACAGATACTTCTTGAAAATTACAATTAAACATTACAATTAAATATTCAATATATAAAACGCCGAACTTACAATTCACAGATATTGCTAGCCGAACTTGTGCCCGGAGACTCCGTCATTTCGATTCTTTCTGACAGAATACCGTCGTATTTTATTTATAAACACTGCGATGTTTTGATCGTTACATCTGGAAGATAACGACGAGATAATGTAGAAAAATGGACAAAAAGCGCCCAGTTATACCGACAGCGCTCTACTTAGCCGACTGAGCTAGAAACGCAGTTCCTTCATATCTCAGAAGATATCGCTTTGTGTACCGTTTTCGAATTCTTCCAATTTATGCAGCCGAACTTTTCGAGCCCATCATCCCTCCTTCTCCTCTCATTAACATCTAATTATACGTTTCGCATTAAGTATTGCAGTATTGCAAATTGCAGAGGCAGACCTTCGACCGCACAGGCTATACTTAGAATTTCGATAGAGAGAAACTGAATTCGATTCGTACTTTGGACCCCGGCGGCTATCGCGCAAAAAAGAGAATTCAGACTGGGCGATTCCCACAGTAACGGGTACGTTATACTCCCGTACGAATTCCGTCGTAACTTTTCTCTCGCCTCCTTTCGCCCTTATCGCGCGGCACAAAGGCACGCGTCGCGCGTACGATAAGCGAGAGCGCGCGGGTCCTCTCGCATTGCCGTGTCGCATTATCGCGCTATTGCCCCACCCACCACCGGCGCCCGCTCTCGGATTGGCTCACGCGAGCGAGCCGCGACAAAAACAAGCGGGTACCAGGCGCCGCGCGGAGCGGAGTGCGTCATTCCGAGGAGCGTCTAGCGAGCGAGCCGGTGTTGCCGTCTTCCTGTGATCCCGTGGATTCTCACAGCCGATCTCGCTGAATCATATTATCACATATCCTTTTCCTTCTAGCTCGAACACACCTGTGCCTGTCCACGCACGATATTGCCTTTGCCAGGAGAGTACGTTGACGGTGTTCGCCCACCGGAGATACCTGACGACTCTCACACCTGTCTCCCGAGTCCTTCGACCTCTGTCTCTCCTGCCGCCCACGGGAACTCGTCTTCTCTTGCTAGAAAAACCGCGAGGACGCAGATATACCTGCATTATCTTATCCGGTGTCGTGACGTAGCCCGTCGCGTGAGCAATTAGCGCCGGTAGCAATTAGGCGCTAGGTGTGTGCCACATCATCCGAAGACCTACTCGTCCGTTTCCTCTCTCTCTCTCTTTCGTTCTGACTCGGCGAGGCAGTCGTTTCAGTCTGTTCACCGTATATGCGAGGAGGTTTCGAGATGGGCGCCGAGGATAAGGTATATGAATATTGTGTTTCATTTGTTTCTCTTGTGTCTGTTTCTACCAAAATTAACTTTAATTTCGACTTATGCCTGTCTCTACCGATATAGATTAACTTTAATATCGGTTTAACTTACTTTCTATCTGTTTTTAGTCATGCAAATTAGAAATAGGTGAAAAGTTAAACCGAGATTAAAGTTAATCTACATTGGTAGAAATCAACATTAATTTGTTGACAATTTGTTGACAATCTTATCTTGTTCTAATTCGTAGACCTAGAAAAAAATAAACAGAAAATCAAACTGAGATTAAAGTTGATTTGTAATGTGGTAGAAATGAGTGTTATCTATATTGCATCTTGGAGTTGTTTACTATCGCATGAAACTGAATGTTTTCCTGTCGCAGGTTCTCATGTAACACGCGTACTAATTGGGGATTTAATCATCTCGCTTTAATTGCTTCCCGGAAAACGCTGCTCCTGACCTTGGCTGTTCTCTTCCGTTGCCTTTTGTTTCTTTCTTTTTTTTTTTTTAATTCTGCTCGGATTTGCCTGAAGCTAATGAGCATTTCCACCAATATAGATTAACTTTGATCTCGGTTTAAGTTTTCACTTTTTTACTTTTTTCTAGTTTCAAGTTTAGAAAAGGATAAAAGGAAGTTAAACCGAGATCAAGGTTAATTTACTTGGAACTCTCTGACGTAGTTTTCCGACCCCTTCGTGAACGCTTTCAGACCCTTTTCCGCTTCATTTTTATTCCGCTCGATTTCCCTAGGAGCTCGGACAAACGCACGCATGTTTGTTCGTTGGAACCGATGCTATTTTTCGACCCTTTAAGACGCCGCTTGCTTTTCCGCCGCACTTTCATTCCGCTCGATCTCCCCGGGACTAAAAACAATACTGTTTAAAAATACTGTTTAAAAATAAAATAGTATTTATTCGTTGTAATCAATGCTGGTCATTTGTTTATCGCTTCATTGCGCTTTCTCTTTGCTTCTCTCCTTCCCATTCGTCGTCTCCTTTCCATTCGACGACGTCGGCGTATCTAATTTCATAGGTGCGGAGGAATGTACAAAGAAAGAACCGCACGCGCTTCCAGTTTTCGTTCTCGCCTCATATTTCTTCGCCTTTAGATCCCTGGATTCTGACGAAACATATGTACTTATTTGCACGCAACTATGTCATCTGGAATTTCACATTCTCGCGGAATGTCGCCGCTTATCAATTCTCGCTTATCTATCGTCCGATAGTGACAATATCTTTCTGCAACTCGCTCATCCAGTCTCCGGAATACGAATATGTAATGCTTTTAATCCTCAACACGTGCCGAGGTTGACATTAAAGGTCGTAAATAACGGAGTTTAAGGTCTTACATTCATTCCATTCGTAGACCTTGTTTATATGTTTCTGAACTGTGCATAGAACTGTAGATTATTTATCTTGACGCGGGACAGATTAATGTGCACAGCCTGTTGTCATTTAAATGTGATATGCAAAACCAAAGTTGTGTATTGACGTCTACAATGACGTCTAAAATGTACTTTAATCCGATCCTTCTTTAAGCCATCAAAACTGAAACATATAATTGCATAGTAAATTTAAATATAGATTTAATAGACAGATGGAAGTGATCGGGCGAAATGCACTAGTTCTGTTCGATAAATTTGTTCGTAAAAATAAGTATTTGTAGCAGAGAAGGGGTAGAAACGTTTTCCATTTGCATTCGTTCATCGGAAAAAAATCATCGATTCTTCGATCAAGGGAAAATCGAGTTCAAATCAAAATGACAACGCAGAATCTGCGCGATTGTTTTAACTTTTTGTCGTTAGATTCTTTTAGCTCGTGAACAAAAAATTACATGGTCGAGTGCAAGACATTGACGGAATCACAGAGACTCAAAAAATATAGATCTTGAAAAAGATATTAAAAATGTAAAAAAGAATAAGGCGTCAAATATATTTTTCATTTTAATAATGCTTTTACGCAAAACGCAAACGTTTCCTGTTCCAAATAAATAAGATTCTTGAAACTTAAAAAATATAGATAAAGATACAGATAAACAGGTTCGTAGATTAAAAAACCAGGAGCGAGACACCCGATATATCTAGGTACTACGTCTGCACAAAAGAAAAATTACGAAACGTTACGTCCGCATACCGCAGCAGAAAAGCAGAACTTAAGTACTTTAACACTGTAATGCCACTTGATTATGCTCATGTGTCTATATTTTCTAAGTTTGTAAAGCTTTAATCTATACTTTTTAAATCTCAATGATTTAATCTATATTTTTTAAGTCTCAAGGATTTAATCTATATTTTTTTTAAGTCTCAACAATTTAATCAATATTTTTTAAATCTTGATAATTTAATCAATACTCGTTATTTATCAGTTGCATAATCTTTTTAGAAGCAAAAGGAATTGCAGTAGGTTGAAATTCTAGGCTGTGCATTATTATTCTTTTTTAATTCAAGACTCGATGCGAGCACGAGAGTTTCCCACGTGAAACGGAGCATTGTTACGACAAATGTTTGTCACGGTTGAGTCGAAAATACGGTCAAGGAGTGCTCGATATCGTATAAATAGAGATTGTCATTACGTCAAGATTATCACCGGCATCTCATTCGCTTCTTCATGGAAAATCACTCAAAAAATGAAACGACGCGTTCTTGGATGATGAGTCATCAGGGCGACTTTGTAGAATTGAACTGCGTAAACAAGAAAAGAAAATCAATCGCTCGTCCAACACAAACGTCACATTTTATATCAAATAACAACTTGTATAACTAACGATCCCTTCATTCAAATAAGTCTTGTGTGCCTAGCCCTTAGATGAAGAGTTTGGCGAAAGTTTGTCATTTATTTTGTAATTTTGATTGAATATGTCCTTCTTTGATTCTGCATGCGATTAATGCTGGAAGATAGCAAGAGATACAGCAAGTACGCATAGTGGAGAGTAATTATTTTCGTCTCCCTTTTTTTCTACATCTAAAAATAGAAGTTTCCCAGAGGTCCACGTCTGTGCATGCTGTGTAATATTCGCAATTGAAGGGACGTTATTGGAAAAAGGGTTCGCGTTTAATCGCGGGGGATGATTCAACGCGATGATTCATAGGCAGTTTTTTATTCGTTGCGTCTGCATGCGCAAGAGTTCTCTTAGTTTTGAATTCGTGGCCCACCAGGAAGCGACTCGAGGCTGCGGTGAAACGCGTGTTGAGCTCCACTGCCAGTGACGTCACGACGCATGCGTTGCACTTTTACTGTCAACAGCAGATGATCTCGATTGCGTGTGCACGAGCGTGTCTTTTGGCATGATATTCGCACGTTAACTCCATTTTATAATTAGCCCGATCGCGGGTCCGATCTCCGATCGCCTGATCTCAAGTTTCGCTGAAACAAACAAACGGACAAACAATCTCAGGTTGCGCACCCCCGATCCCCTTGGTTACCTTTTTTGCATATACCTGAATCGTCAAGTAATTGTTTAGATGATCCGTTAGTAGCTGGTGAGAGAAAATTGTAGCTCTAGCTTTAAGAAACGAGTGGCGTGGTGTGCCTCATGCGCCGAGTAATTCAGAGTCGCTGCGATTAACTGTGATATCTTTTTTGTGGCAGATGTCGGAGAAGAGTCCCGAGATGAGGGAAACTGCCGCGAGAATCTGTCGAGATTACTTGCACGGCGTGTGGAAACATATCACGGCGGAGAACATTATTCTTAAACGTGTCAGGTTCGTGAAAGTTTTCTACAAGATGTGAAACACACAACAAGGTCGCATACAACTGACAAAGCATGCTCAATTATTTTCAGCGGTGGTTTGAGTAATTGGCTATACAACGTCCAGCTTCCCGAAGGAACGGTCCCAGTTAGGGGAGAACCTCGTCAGATTTTGATACGTCTGTATGGACAGGTGCACGGGGAGAGAGCCTTAGAGGGACTGATCACGGAATCGGTTATCTTCACTTTACTTTCCGAGAGGAGACTCGGTCCCAAGTTGCACGGAGTGTTTCCTGGTGGACGTATAGAGGAATACATACCTGCCCGACCTTTGCTCACAAAGGAACTGGCGGACTCGACCTTGAGTCTGCTGATTGCAGAGAAGATGGGGCAGATACACACGATGCAGATACCAATTAGCAAAGAGCCCACATGGATATGGGATACTATGAACAAGTGGCTCAACACGGCGACAGACATTCTCGAAAACACCGAGGACATTGACAGTCGGCAGTTTGAGAATGTCAGTGCAATAAAGTGCATAAATTTGGAGCACGAAATCGATTGGCTCAGGTAAATACGGAGTGCTTGGAGTTTCTAAGGTAGACATCACTGTGCGTCGGAGACTTAGACTTTTCTAATCCCTATTTCAGGACAATTGTAATGCAGCAAAAGTACCCAGTTACATTCTGCCACAATGACATGCAAGAGGGAAATATACTTCTACTCCAAAATACGCGAAACTCCAAATTAGTGCTCATTGACTTCGAATATTGTTCCTACAACTATCGAGGATTTGATCTCGCCAATCATTTCGCCGAATGGCTATACGACTACACAGCACCAGAATATCCTTTCTTTCACGAACGTCCGGCCGCTGGTCCCACGAAGGAGCAAAAGGTAAGCACGTACTAAAGAAGGGCTTGGAAGTGTAATCCGGGTAAGATATCTGTTCAATATGCTTCATCCAGTGTTATCATATCATGAGTTTCTTTTGTAAGCGGATTATAAATCATTGATAATTTAATATTCATAATTAAAAGATAAGTGTAGTACAATGGGCGTATCGTGAAACCGATAAGGGCAGTTGTAATAAACAAAGGAGAAATTTATGAGCTTCGATATCGACAATTTGATTTCTTGTAATTAGGTGAAGTTTCGTTTTACATTTTGTTTTTCGCGATTACAAATATGAGATTTATTCAAAATTATCATATCTCTAATTCGGAGATGCAAATGCAAATTTAAAAATAATGTGCGCACTTTATGTAAATCATCGTGAATGTAAAACTTGCTTTGATCGAAATTTTACAATACTATAATTCCGCGATGAGGCAGCTTTTC
Source organism: Tetramorium parvispinum (assembly GCA_011638315.1). Classification (NCBI taxonomy): domain Eukaryota; kingdom Metazoa; phylum Arthropoda; class Insecta; order Hymenoptera; family Formicidae; genus Tetramorium; species Tetramorium parvispinum. Next base: position 25,151 of record VBVR01001159.1, on the reverse strand, counting down.
GGTTACTAAGTATCATGCCATTCGGTACTGTACCAGGGAACTGTAGGTAGGGTGTCGGCTTGGCGTGTGCTGCGTGTGTATATATTAGTTTCACAGGACCGCAATCCGTCAAGACAAGGCTGATGCCTGCAAACAGAGAAAAAATTGGCCGGCAATGTGAAACTGTCTGTGCTGTGACGAACCCGACTTGTGGGGTGCTCTACATTTGTGGGAACCAGGGTGCCACCGGTACCACCATCTTGGCAGCACCAATCCGCTCATCTACGATTCTAGAGTACCTGTACACTCTCCTCACTAGTCAATTCATAGCCTGCGTACCCTTTCGAACGTATCTTTTCGGGATAACGATGTTATTAAAAGTGCATTATCTTCCATTGGAACACTTTGATTGACACGTATTCTGTATGTGTAATTAATATATGCTGAATTCATACCTGAGTTTGCAAACGATTTTTCAAACAGTCCAGGTTATTAACGACAATTTGTCGTAAAATATTAATGGAAATCTTTAAATAAGGAAATATTTATCTTTTAACAGTAATGGATAGGCGTGAATAATTCATATCAATCGTTTTTTTTCTACCTACAAAAATTTTATATATATTTTATATTGTTACGTAATGCATAAATTATTCTTAAATTATTACTTTTGTATTTTTCAAATGCTTCATATTTATATTTTATTTGTTAGCGAATCAAGCTCTGTGTATGTCTAATTTGTTCACATTATATTGTAATGTTTTTAATGCGTTGTAAAAGTTATTTTGGCAACTAGTTACTACATAGTTTTATTGAGTATTTTTAATGTTTAAAACGAATGAATCTATTAAGAGATTAATGAAGTTATTAAAAGATTATATTTAAATATTAAATAAATTAAAATACAAGAGTGTAGAGTAATCTCTACGCTTTCTCTTTAATATACAGTTTTTATAAAATGGTTTTTCTCTCGACAGCTCAACTTCATAAGAGCCTACCTAAAAACGTTGGGAAAAGAAGGATCTCTGGAGGAGGAACGCGTCATGATGGAAGTGAGGGTATTTTCGCTAGCTAGTCACTTATTCTGGGGTCTCTGGAGTATTGTAAATGCAAAACTTTCACAGATTCCATTTGGCTATTGGGTATGTATTTTGGCTTTTGTATTTGTCCTCACTCTTCGACTATATTCCGTTGGATCTGTTTAAATATATGGAAATTATTATGTTTCAGGATTACGCCGCCTGTAGATTGAAGAATTACATGTATCTGAAAGAAAAGTTTCTTACCTCTGGCTCACCAGTCTCGGATGGCAGCCTGAAGAGAAAGTCTATGGATATAGATTGAAAGAACAAAATTGAACAACGGAAGATGCATTTACAAATTTATATAACATTTCGCTACATAAGTAGCAATCTTTGGTTGGCCCATCGATTCCAACTGATGGCATTAATGAGCTCTGACGGCAGAATGGAGTACACTGAATCATTATTTCATACATCGCGAAATAATGTAGCCCGCTGCTTTTTAACTGCATTGTTTATAGACGATACACAATGTAAGCAAGAAGAGCAGATCAAGAGTAAATGGAAAGTCAATCATGTGATATAGAATAAGCATGTACTTAAACGTTGGATCTTCGTTTAGTACTTATAACTGCGTTCGTTCAATTGATTTCTAAAACTAAGAGACTAGAGTACTAAAGTATACTTAAATTCTTTTTTTATTCAAAAGATTTTAAAATAAAATGATGAACATTAGAACTTTTTTTTGTTCTTTTTTAAATAAAGGACTGAAGTTTAAAAAATCTGATTTATAAAATCATGTGCTCAAATTGTGAAAAATCTGTTATTTATGAGGATATTATATATTTAATCTTTTTAGCTTTTATATATTTATTATAAGATCATATATCTCAAATTGTTGTTAATCATATGAGTCAAATTCATGTGTTTGGTTTACTTGTTGCATGTAATACGTAAATTAATTATAAGTAGGATTAATAATATTTGCTATTTTTTCTTAAAGTTGCAATTCATGTATTTAAGTATAAGTACTTAATATTATACGAAAGAAGACAGCATTTAACACTCATTACCGATATCTACCAACATAACATACTGCACCGACTATTAGAAAAATGTATTTTCACGAATTTCCAAATAAAACATTTACTCTGGTTTCTATTTTGTACTTTATAATTTCTTATAAAAAAATTATAATACCAACCTTTTTCATTTTTAATCCGAAGAAGAAAAGAGACGCAGATAATTCTGTCTATAAGTACACATGTAAGAAATAATTGTTCATATTTATTGGGCGACATGTTAAGAAACTGATTTTATAATTGTGATATAGAATGTGAATATGCGAACCAACATTCTGCTGACGCAACAAATGAGTAAATCGAAAGTGATCTGTATTCTCAGAGAGTGAGAATTTCAGAAGCCCTTGATTCCAAGAGTTTCTCCATCGAGCTAACATCCTTGCACCATCCATCGAGGCGTTGCACCATCCCGGCAATTTGGCTGCGATCTAGGACGCGTGGTTGTACCCAAGTCATATTGACAATGCCCGCTACTTGATCTATGGCACCTCGCACGAGACCCTGGGCAAGAGCTTTCATCACCAGCAATTCCACTTCGCCAAGAGGTAAACGTGTCTCCTGAGAAATCTCCGTGAATGTCAGTTGTCTAGAATAGAAAACGTCATGCGTTATCATTAAGTAAAGTTTAATTTTTAAAAATTTGAAAAACGGCATGCTCATAATAGAATTGTACATACCGATTGTTGGCTTGCCGCTTGAAAGTCATTTCCATGAGACAGAGCAATGATATCTTTTGTCTCAATTTTAATTCCTGCGCCGCTAAATCAGCCACTTTGCTCCATTGCGGTTTCAATTTCTCCAACGCAACGATGTCGCCAGCGTTGAAGGCTTGTAACAAATCGACGAGCCAGTTATTCGGCGTGCCCTTCAACGATTCCAAAACTGGATGCGCTAGTAATTCTCCGAGATTGTATACGCCTTCACCCAAGAGAGCTGCAAGTCCGAGAAAGAAGGCATGCTGTTCTTGCTCTTGTCTGCTCAAACTGCTCAATTCGATGCAACCTAGATATCTTGATGATAAAAAGAAAAATATTCAGTGAGGAAGATTCATTAATTAATTGTACAAGTTTATAAATAGGATGACACGTGGCTCATTGTGAAAGCGCCCGACTAGTAGTTGGTCGGTTGTGAGTTCATATCCTCAATTATCATTCCACATATTTACTCAAAATATTTATACATTTAGTCCAAGCTTGGATAAAGGAGAAGGGATTGATGAATCAGATTAGCTACTACTTATCATAAAAATAAAAACAAAGCTCACAAAACCAACCAAGATTGAAAAAGAGCTGAAAAGTTGGAGAAACGGACTTAAGCCTAATTTAAAAGGAAAAAGAAGTTTATAAACTTTATGTAATCTTATTAAAGAGCTTATATATCTTGTATGCAAAGGTACCTCAATGCTGTACGATAATATTCCGCGTGTTTGCCCTGTAATCTATATAGCCGACTGGCAAGAAGGTAGAAACGTCCATGAACCGTCGTAACGCCATCGGCATTATCCAGCATAGCTTCTACTTCCTCTATGATTTTCTTGGTTTGCTCCTGATTGTTCAATTTATCCAATAGAATCTGTCCTTTGAGAACCTTACAAAGGGCGATGGCTTCATTGTTGCTCTGGACCTTCGTTTCCGTCTTTTCCAGAAATTTAATCGCTTCTTGCTTATCTTGAAACTGTTGTATCACGTGCGCCAGTATCTCCACCAATGACAATGGGTTTATTCTTTGTGAAAACATAATAAATAATTTTAATAGCAAACAGAATTAATAAAAAGCCATAAGCAGATTAATATAAATACAAATGAGAATATATCTCACATAGGATATATTTTTTAAGCTTCATCTTTTTTATTTTTTAAAAAGAGATAGACTATAATAAATATATACTACTAAATTAAATGATTAAAATTGAACTCTATTGTGAAAATTATGGTTGATTACGAAGTTGCTTGTATTAACGAATGAAGAGATATGTAGCTTTTTTATAATATAATAAAATTTTATAAGATAAAGATAAGATTATAAATTATATTATAATAACAAAATCTCTCTCTATGAGTTTAAAGGATAAAAGGAGGCGGTCACTTATGGTAGGCTAAACCTTATAAGGATGGACCTTATAAGGATAAAACTTACAAAATTATTTAAATTCGAAATCAGGCTTAATCGGCAGTGCTTACTTGTTCTCAAAGGTCGACAAAAAGTTGACATAGAGTTGCACGAGATTGTCTCCCTGCTGTAACACTGGATTCTTCACAAACGTCTCCAGTTTCAACGTCAGCTGATGCCAAAGCCTGCAAGTCACCGGGGCCGAGAAAGCTTATTATTAAGTTTTCTGATTCTGTGGTACTTTGTTCTGCAAAATATCATATTATTTTCTTACCGTTTACTGTACAGCTCCTCGAGCTGCGCCCATTCCGCGGCCAGCTCCTTGTCGGCAACATTTTGCTTTTGGCTGAGAAAAGTGTTAACATCCTTCACTGCCACGGTCGCCGCCATGCTTGATGGATAACGCGAATGGACACGAGAGATGTCACCCGGCTTCTTTCAGCTGCGCGTTACTACACCTTCTGCACTCCGTATTTATATCGTGCCAACTTGCGCCAGTGTCCAATACGAGGATTCGTTTCCTAGAGATTTTAATTAACAATTTTGTCCAATACCTTTAGATGTTAGATATTTATATTACAGAAGAGCAATATCTGAATATTTTGTATTAAATGAAAAATATATATTTATATATATTATATAAAAAATATATAATTATATATTAATTATAATAAATTACTTATATTTATAACTTTATATATAACATGTGCCAACCCATTTAATAAAAAAAACAAAATCGTGCGTTTTACATTTATTTTCGACATTACAGACGGCCGAAAGTATATAATCACGCTATTAAATGAAAGATAATATTTACAATTGAATATGATGCAGAGTAATCCGAAGTGTTCAAACTATGAGCGAACTTTTTACCGTGCAGGGACGATTACACTTAGTATAACGGCGACTGTCTCTCCTTATAATTATTTCCTTAATAGCTAATGTACAAGATAAATTTATATATTGTCTTAATATATTACATTTTACAAATAATGTACATGTTCAACATCATTGCGTATCCACAACTATACATTAATACAATTGTACTATAGAGATCTAAGAGTCAATGTATAATTTCAATATTCCTTGTGAAAGAATGCTGGGGTTCCGAAAAATGGAGCAACATGATTGCACTGTCAACTCAGAATAAAGAATAGATATGTCCTTGTCCTAATCTCATTAATAATTTATAAATTTTTCTTAAATACATTATGTAAATTATTATATTTCTTTCGAGTGTACAATATACGAATTAAAATAATAAAGAAATTTGATGTAAAGTAACATATAAGATTAAACAATATATTAAAAAATTAAAAAACTCGACTTATTTCGCATATTGTCTGTACTCATTATAATTGTATGTTTTAATATTATCTAACTTTTTATTTTAGAATTATTTTACTAACGCTTGAGTTTGATAAATATCTCTGTCACCCCAACATCTGAGCGCTACTCGTTAAATTTCTATAGAACCAATGAACGTTAAAACGTCATGGAACGATTGGTCTTTACATGAATTTATTTCGAAGACAGATTTACGACGAAGACAGGGCAGCGACTCCGGGCAATACTTTACCCTCCAGAAGTTCCAAACTCGCACCACCGCCGGTGCTCACGTGGCTCACTTTATCCTCCGTTTTCCACTTAGCCGCACACGTCGCCGTGTCCCCACCGCCGATGATAGTAATTGTTCCCCGAGTCGTGGCCTCAACGACGTTGTCCATTAAGCTCTTCGTACCCTTACTGAAGTTTTCGAATTCAAACACGCCCGCTGGGCCATTCCATACTATAACTTTTGCTCTCTTGATTGGTTCTGTGTCAAGATGATATAATTAGTAGTCGAACACTTTTTTTAATGCGTTATTCATATATATTATTCTCTGAAAAATATGTGAATTGCCAAGAACAATGAAAATGCGCATTACCTGCAAACAAATCTCTCGATTTTGGACCGATGTCAAGACCCATCCATCCATCTGGTATACCAGTCGCGATATCCGCAGCTCCCACCGCTGCATTTTCCGCAAACTTGTCGGCGGTCACAAAATCCACCGGTAAATGAATCTGAACATTATTCTTCTTCGCTTTATCCAAGAGGTCGTTCACAATTTTCGCACCTTCTTCGTCAAACAATGAATTACCAATCTAGAACCACATTAGATATTTTATTGCAAATATTACTATTGTTTGTAACTCTTACTAAATATATAAGTACCTTCATATCTTTGGTCATCTTTAAGAACGTGTAGGCCATACCACCACCGATAATCATCTCGTTCACTTTGTCCAGGAGATTATTAATTAATTGGATCTTGTCAGCAATTTTAGCCCCCCCGAGTATGGCCAAAAACGGTTTTTCCGGATTGTCCAGAGCTTTCGCAAAGTATTGGAGTTCCTTCTTCAGCAGGAAACCACTCGCTCTTGTATCAAATCCATCTCCCATCATGGAACTATGAGCACGATGGGCAGTTCCAAAAGCATCGTTTATATATACATCTCCTAGTTTTCTCAAAGACGCCCTAAATTCGGTGACTTTATCCTTGTCAGCTTTAATCTAAAACAAATCAATATATCACTCTTCCATTCCACACTTTTATATATTTGCATTTGAAGACAGATTACACTGAATTAAATCAATGGCTCCAATAATGAAAATAACCTTACGCACCTTACTTCCATCAGGACCTACTCCCTTGCCCTCTTCCTCGACGTGGAATCTCAGGTTCTCCAACAGAATGATGGTACCGGGCGCTGGATTAGCGCAAGCAGCTTCCACCTCAGGTCCGACGCAGTCGTTTAGAAATAGAATCTCTCTTCCCAACAGAGTCTTCAGCTCCTCGGCGACAGGCTTCAACGTATACTTCTCGTCCCTCTTGCCGTCTGGCCGGCCCAAGTGGGACATCAATACGACCGACTTGGCCTTCTTGTCAATGGCATACCTCACCGTGTCCAGCGCAGCGACGATTCTCTGATTGTTCGTGATCTTTCCCTCTTTCAGCGGCACGTTGAAGTCGACTCTGGAAAGTCATTTCGTTCCGTTAGATTTCTATCACGTTTGTACGTTCTATTCATTCCTCGTTACCTTATTTTCTCAATGAGATCTTCGAGAACTGTACACATACCGTATAAGCACTCTCTTATCCGTCAACTCCACCTTGTCGATGCTGAGCTTGTTGAGCGCCATAGCGAAGATGCTTTCCCTCGCTGTTCCGATATCCCTGAAGAAGAGCCGAGTACCGCCGGGCGAGACGAGCTTCGCTAACCCTTTACCAACAAGACACGAAACGTCACGCAGCCGCCCGTCCCTCGGCGAGTCCAAGCCGCGATAAGTCGATGTCCCAAAGTCAAAACAAGGTCGTCGAGCGTGGCGACCTCCCGTAATTCCTTGCAACGCCTGATACGTCCGGCACAACCGAATCGGAATCATCGTCTTGTTCATACATTCATCGGAATCTGAATGAACTGGTTTGCAGTTTTGCATGATTTTTTTTGTATTAAATATGTTATTTTCTCCTGATATATCATAGAATATCCATATATAGAATATGCATTCCAAATGTACGCATTTCTTGCAATGAATTTATTAAGAGCAAATTCTTATAAAATGATTCCACAAATTGTAAAATACGAATTCTATCCTCGCGAGTAATTTAATTAATTCTATGCCGATTTTTTCGAAGGTCCATAAAATCTGCGCAGATAGATTCGAATAATGGATTAATTATTTTACGGAACAATCAGTCAATAAAAACATGCACAATAATTTAAAGAAATATTTTAGTCCGAAAAAGCACTCGTATATGGTAAAGGCTCAATTTCGAGTGAAATTCTAAACAATAAATTAAAAACAATAAACTTCTCACGTAATATCTGAGTTTTTTTTTTGTGTCTATCCCCATTTGACTCTACATTCGCTTTTTTATTATTTTTCGTCTTTGTTTTCGGAATTATGGTATGCTTAATTTAATTTGCGTGTTTATTTATATTTACTCTTATTTTTTTAGTACAATCGAACCGCGCATATATTGTGTATACATATTTTCTTATTATTAAAAAATAAATTATACGTTTTTCTTATAACAACTTCTAAGCATATAACGAATATTTCTTATCTTTTAATCTGACTTATTTGGTTTAGAAATTATGATTCTTTTATTGTTCAATACTTTAAAAAATTATAAAAATTAGATCTGTGATAACAAATTATGTGCAGTTAAATAAAATTATCGATTTTTGTTGTTTGATATATTAAAAAAGGATTAAATTAGAAATAACGAATTAAAATTCGAAATTCGGCCGATTAGATAATAAAATGGATATAGATATCATTTTAATAATTTGATTTTATTACAATTATAAATTATAGAATTATAAAATCATATAAGAATTATTTATTGTGTCATACGTGTTTGTTATTTAATATATGGAATAGATTAAACTCAAAGAATGAAGAATTTTGTATAGCTACAAATTTAAGTTTTTCTTTTTCTTGCAGCCAATCGATAGTTTTGAAAAAATTCGTCTCATGAGAACTGGCTTTTATCGCACCTGCTGCTTGTGAATATGGCGCCAATTTTTAAGGTTAGGTTTAGGTTATGCCGAGCTGTATTATGTTGATGATTAAGTGGAAAGTAAACGACAGTAGTGAATGACACGAACGTGAAGAAAAGTGAATTCGATGACACGTTAACGTGATCGATATCACGAGCTAAAAATATTCCGGGAATACGGGACAGAATGGAATTCATCGACGAGTATCAAAATGAGAACGACAACGACGGTATCACCCTTCCTCCTAGACAAACATTATTTTCTAAAATTTCTTTGTTGTCTAAATATATTACATTGTGCTGTATAAATAATATATGCAGTTTAATTGTTATCAGTTGTTTTAAATCGTTGGGTTTTGTTATCGTTTTGCATTAATTCTCACGTATTTTTTACTGTGGCATTTCGTCACAGTAAGTATAACAAGTAGTTTGTACATGTTTTACTGGCAAATGACTTAGGGCCTAAGCAGAATGGCTGACTTATCATGTTTTATTGGTTTAAGTCTTTGTCCTAAAGCAACGCACAATACTGTTTTATGTCTTAAAACATGATAAGTCAGCCATTCTGCTTAGGCCCTTACGGATTAAATTGCAAGAAATAAAACTCATTTAAGATAACTTGAAAGTACTTATGGAATGTAAGCTTTTATTTTCGATTTACTATATTGGAGTATATTTAGATGTAGTCTTCATAATGAAGTAAATATTTTTAATATTATTGATGTTGAAACAAAAATATACGTGAGTTTAACAGTGACGCATATTATTCTAGCAAAAGAGAGTTGTGAAAGTCTTTTGACATCAGTCCCAATAGTGAACAAGCTGTTCGATGTACACTATAAAGTTGGGAAAGGTGCCTTTAGCTCTGTCTTCCTGGCTACCGTAAAGACTTCCAACAGTCGTAAGAAATTTGCGTTGAAGCACTTGATTCCCACCTGCCATCCCGATAGGATCAAACGCGAATTGCATTACATGCAAATATTAGGGTATGTTGGGTGCATTTTCGAAAGGGGATTATCTTTTTGTATAAATCAGTTAACATTAGCAAAAATGTACTGAATAATTTCAGAGGGAAAGATCACATCGTTGGAATAGAATTGTGTTTAAGACATTGTAGTTCAGTAGTATTTGTAATGCCATATATGAGGCATGATAAGTTTGCAGTAAGTTTGCAATTTACACTTGAATCTGTATTCAGCGAAATTGAAAATTAATTCATGATAATTAATAACTAGGAATACGTCCAAGATATGACCATTGAAGAAACGAGGGATTACATGAGAGCACTACTAACTGCTTTACGAAGAGTTCACCGATTTAATATCATACATAGGGACGTGAAACCCAGTAACTTTCTCTATGATCGCAGAAATAGAAGGTAAACTTGGACAAAATGAAAAATACATTCTTCTTCTTACAAGCTCGAAAAATTACAATTCAGCATAATTTTTGTTTAGTTATTTGCTAGTGGACTTTGGCCTTGCACACGAATGCCAGGTGGATAAACTGAAAAAAATGAGTGAGGAAAATGGTGATGCATTCGGTACAAAGCGGAAGAGATCTTACGAAGTAGAGTAATACTTTATATGAATGGTTGTGTATTAAAATAATCGATTCTTATTTCTTGTTGTAATTTGTTTTAGAATAACATCAAGCTCCAATCTGATTTTGGTGCTAAGAGAAGCGTGAATAGCAAGTGTCATTGCTATGGGAAACCTAAAGTGTGCATGGCATGTTTAAAAGAACCAGAGCAATTAGCGCATCGTGCGGGTACGCCCGGATTTCGTGCTCCGGAGGTTTTATTGAAATATCTTTTGCAAACATCAGGTATTAAGAAATACTGGCATGACGCGATAAACAAAATTATACTTTTAGTGACTAAAAGAAAAATGTAAAATTTCAGCGATTGACATTTGGGCTTGTGGTGTGATAATGCTATGTATACTCAGTGGTTCACAACCATTCTTTCGCTCGCCTAACGACTGTACAGCTTTAGCAGAAATTACAACTCTATTTGGTTCTAAAGAAGTACAAAAGTGTGCACAAAAATTAGGTATTTTAACACATACTGCGACAAATGACTTATTCATTGAAGTTTTTGTATCTTTTGTTTCATTAATTTCTATTAATTTTGTATATTATATTTATTTATTTTCTTTTTGTTTGATTCAGGTAAAAAAGTTATCTTTAGTGAAAACTTACCAGGCATGGACATTGTATCTTTGTGCCTAAAGTTAAAACAAAGAAACAAAACTATGATGTATGATACAGAGAATAGTATACATAAGGTATATCTCGTTTATATATTTTAAATTTTTTGACGAAGCAATATTGCAGGGGAATGTAGATATAATCTTAGATTGAATCTAATTTTTGTGTAAAAAATAATTTAAATCATTGCAAATAGCAAACTGTCAATAGTGATATTTTGTTTTGTTGCTGGATAGAATTGCCTTTATCGCAAAAATGAAACCTTTATGTCTAATTTTCCTCCCTATTGCTTCAATAATGTACAATGAGTTTATTTTGCGATGTCTCAAAACTATTATAAAACTTTAAGGTACCACCAGATATCGAATATCCCAAGGAAGCGTACAATCTTTTGATGAAACTTCTAGATCTAGATTACAAGACACGTATTACCGCAGAGCAAGCATTGGCTCATCCATTTTTGAGTTTGTGATACATTGGTGCATGTATAGCAGATGTGTTAATGCAAGTGTTTAAAAATATTTGAAAGGGAAACATTTTTATAATTGTTAATATTTCGTTAAAATTGCAGCTTTAGTTTATTATGTTTCTTATTTTTAATGTCAGTTTTCTGTTAAGACAAATTTTCAAATTATTTAAGTAAACTGTAAAAAATTAAACATCTTACAGTTTCTAGAAAAAAATTATTTCAACAAAATATATAATATATAATTTCGAGATTTATCAGTATAATTCACGTTGAAATTATAAAAGTTAAATTAAATAATAATTTAAAAAATAAAAGAAAAATTATTATCTTCTGACATGCTGTCATCTCTTAAGGTATTTTCACATGGTTTATTATTCAAATAAATTTATTCTTTAAGATTCGCCATTTTCGAATTTCTGATATTTAATTTTTATAAGAGATTTGTAAATGTGTTCGTAGTTCTTAAATGGACGATTTTGCTACATAGCATAACCATATACAATATTATTTCTAATTAAATATATAATATTGTATTTAAATACATTATTCTCATACAAATACATACAGTAATAATTTTCTATCCTAATTCTATATGATTTCATACTAAATGTACTTATAACTAATTCGAAAATAAAATACCTTTTATACAATGTTTCTATGCATGTATTATTTCATGAAAAAGATATTAAGATATTGCACTTTAGCAGATTTATATAATGAATAAGCTGAACAGCCATGTACTTAAAGATATATAAATACGAAATATAATTATAAATTATTATATGAATATAATTATATGAATGATTGTATGAATATGTTAAAAACGACAAAAATGCAGAAATTAATCGTAACATTAATTTTTTATCATTTAAGGCACTTGATTTGAAATATGAGGAACATATATGACATTTAGATTTCAATTAATGTTACCTAAATGTTCATATGTAATTTCCTTAATCGACATTTTCTATGTTACTAGTGCTTTGTGACGATTCGTTATCTTCGACGTTCTTCTTGATTAGTTTCCATTCTGCAGCAGCCTCTAAAGCAATGGATGTCAATTCTTTGATCTTCTCGTTCTGCACGTCATCGTTTTTGTTTAACGCCATCAGCAGTTCCATTATGTCCGTTTCGATGAGTTTTGCAGCGACGTCTTTCGTGCTTCTCATCATATTTAGCACAATTACAATACCTCTATGTTGTATATCGTCATTTGGATTAGCAAGTAAAAAGTGTAAAGATTCCAGCCAATCTTTCGAATCAAAAATTTTCTCGCAAGCCTTTTTGCTGACGGAAGTCAGCATCGCTAAAGCTCCAGCCGCTGCCATGGTAGTATCTTGATCCTCATCCTCGCACAATATCACAAGATATTTAACTCGATCGTTTTCCTGCTCGAAATATTGGATTACGTCTTCGCACATTATCAAATTGTTTATAACTTGTGTGGACGCGCGTCTCAACATATCATGATCCTCATACATATAGGCTTCGATCTTCTGAAATCCTCCTTCCTTCAATATATGTTTTCGCACGCTGTCGTTGACACCAGCTAGATTGCACAAAGCCATTAGACTCTCAAAATTTTCGAGAGCGGAACACTCTGGATTCAAGAGATTTATAAACGGCCGAACAACTTCCATGATCCTTTGACCGGGAAACGCGACCTCCGGATTTATCGTGATTCCCAGACGAGCCAGGGCTTGCGAAGCTTGCTTCTTTCCCTTGTCAGTGCCATCCAGCGCTAACGGCAACAATGCCTTCGCGCCGCCTTGTTGAACAATTATTCCTCTCACTTCCTGTTGACTGCATATCGCGTTAAAGACACGGGCTATCAATTCCTTGCTATTCTGGCTGTCCGTTTTGGCGAGGTTCACTAGAGCACTGGTCACACCAGCCTTCGTTAATGCAAGCAGTCTCTTATTCACGAAGTCAACGTCGTCCAGTTCATGTTCCTCGGGAATATGATGTTTGGCAAACTTTGCCAACTCTATCATCTCGGGTATGAGTTCTTGCTTGTCATAAGCGTTGCATAAGTTCACCAACGTTGTGACTACGCCGTAGAGGACCGATTGATCACCAGTCTTGGCGATCTCGATCATCGCTTTAACGGCTTCCTGGTCCTCGATTAACTTTTCTTTGACCTCGGCGTCGAAAGTGAGATACGATAGACCTTCTACAGCCCATTTTCTCATATCTTTATCTTTCTTGGGATTGATCAAGAATCGTCTACAAGCCTCGGCCAATTTCTTCGTTGCTCCATCCGCGAATGGCCTGATAGTCGCGTCTGTGCCTCCGGAACTGCCCAACTTGCACAAACCCACTAACGCTCGAATCCGAATTGAGTCATCCTTAGATTGATACAGCTTTTTCAATATATTTACACCTTGATTCATGATTGCAGTGGCCTTATCTTTTTTGGTTGCAGCGGCAACGATACATTCGGAAGCTACTTTTTGTTGCAATATGTCATCGGTTCCCGCCATAACGAGAATCATCTCTAAAATCCCTTCTTTAGCCACAATTGCGTTTCCAACATCTAACGGGCCCAATAATAAAGTTGTTATTGCAACTACTACACGCACCTGTAAAACAATGAATTATAAATTTCTATATTTCGTGAACTAATTGATTTAAAAATTAATGAGGCAGCTAGTTTTATTTAATATTGATGAAAAATACGAGAAATCTATGTAAAAGAGGATATAACTAAAAAGATGTACGGTTACTTCAAAATAATTTTGAAATAATTTAATCAGAGAAGATCGAAAGTTATAAAATTCATACCTTGGATTCTATGTCAGGCGAAAGTAATTTATCTTTGATAAATTCATCAATGGCATTGCTAAATTTTTCCTTAGCAGCGTCATAGTACATGTTTTCATATATTTTTGCTAAGCACACACTGGTTATGGTTCGCGTGGAAGACGTAATGTTCATCGAGGATTCGTATTTGTATTCCTCCATTTCACTGGCCACCTCCATCAATCTTTGTAAACCGCGAAGCTCAACCAATCGTTCAGCCCAGTCTAACGCAGTATAATGAATGTTACGCACAATAAGTTCTAATATTGCATCTCTAGCAAGACCTGTTATCGTTCTATTCGTTATATTGTACAACAAGCACGACAGAATCGTATCTATTTCTTTCTTATGCGCCTCGCACAAAGCTTTATCGGGTTTTGAATCGGGCTTATTATCCATACCGCTGTAAGTGTTCAATATAATCTGAAACCGAAATATATAATGAGTTTTTAAATATGTATTATAACTACATATTTTAGTCGATAATATTTACCTGTAAACAATATTGAGACGCGTGGACTCTTTCTATGGATTTACTATTCATCATTTCCAAACACCAAGGCAAACCAATGTCTTTCATAATAGACTCAGTTCGATTAATATTATTTTTGCATAATTCGCCTACAATACGAATTGCGCTACAGATCACTTCGTCATTCTTTGTCTCGACTTTCAAAAGTTGTTTGATTTTGGATATTCCTTCGTTTTTGAAAACCTCCTCGGCACCAGCTCTCTCACGTGCGAGCACAAGTAGATTATTCATAGCTGTTTCACGTTTTTCCATATCTGCGTTCACATTAAATGCTAGGTCTAGCATTTGTGATACCTAATACAAAGCAAAATTAAACTTTTAAATATATGTAATAAAAATATAAATTAACTGTGAAAGATTATATTTGTATAATGTAACTTTCAGCCATACAATGTATACAGGCTATTATTTAATGAAAGTAAAAAAAAACTTAAATCTGTTAAATTATATGCGATATTGAGAGAAACAAAAATTCTTATTAAATATACATATTTAGTATGAAAATTGGGATGACGCAGCACGAGTGATTAGTGATGGAAGGATCCTGAGTTCAAATCCCCAGTAATCCTATATATATATATATCCCATTTTTCGAGTGCCTATCGATTGGAGACCGACTCCTCTTCTGGAGAAGAATCGGACATCCGTAATCGGTAGGCTGGAAAAGGATAGGCATAGTGAACCTAATCTGAGTCTGAGTGCCACAAGCAAGCTGAGAACCGTCTTCCTTACTATCATTATTGTCATTTAGTATGAAAAATGTATTGTAATTTTTATATTATTTAGATTTAGATCAAAGTATCATGTCTTGCTAGTTTATAACTCTTGTAATGTTATGTATATTTACCTTGGCACTAATTCGCGAATTTTCCTTATGGCGTTCTTGTACAATCTCATGTAAGCGCGCTGCTATGGGCTGAATCACTTTATTGTTGGGATCAGATAATATAATATTCCTCGCATCCCGATATGCCTCCTCGTACCTTTCTAAGGCTTCTAGGGCTTGGCATCTGCGAAACAATGCCTTGGGATCGTTAGAACATATCTTTAACGAACTGTCACAATCTTTAACTACTTTCTCGTAATCATGCAGCTTTAAATAAGCAGCAGCTCGATTTTTATAGTACACTGCTTTTTCAGGATTATCTTCATTTGCTAGTTTCAGTGCGTTTGTATAATGACTCAAGGCTTCTGACCAATTGCCTTTGTTAAATTCTTCGTTACCCTTTCCTTTCCATTCCTGTGCAGTCATATCTGATTTCGTCATGATGAAATAACTCTACAACACAAAATATATGATGCTGCGTTATATTTTTTGTCTTAACATAAAAGATACATCTTTATGTTACATTTTATGTATTATCTTAAATGTAAAAAGAATAGATGTAATTATTACTAAATAATTACATGCAAGCATGAGATATTAATGAATTAAAATTAAATACACAATTCAACGTAATAATACTAATACAATTTTTAATGTGAGATCTATATGTGAGTCGTAATCGATTGCTGCAGTAAATCTTATGTTAGAAAGCTGACTTTTGTTAAGCATTTGAAAAAGAAGTTAATGCTAATGTGAATGCCTTACCTTCCGTCCGGTGACAATTTATAATCCACTGATGCAGAAAGTTTCAAGTTTTCAAGATGGACAGCCAGTAACTGAATTTGTTCAAGTTTTGCCACTTTGTAATTTAAGATTGTAGCTCGCGGTGCAGTTGGCGTTTATTCTCAGAATGATTTAGGAGCCGCTTGTCCATCGTATTATAAACGACGATGGAACTATCTGGATGTAACGCGACGATTCGGATAACTCTCGAAGGTTTATTTTCGGCAAACCATCTTCGACATAAATAGAAACAGGCTAAATATAGACAACGGTTCGCTAGCTTCAATTATCATCGACTGCGAAAGTTTGAGTTTGGATCGGTGATGATTACGATGATACAATTATTTTATTTCATTTAAATATTTATTTAAACGAAAATATAAATTTTCTTAGTTGCGAGAATCAGCGGCAATTTACACTTTTTTTTCGCGCTGGGAATTCAACTTCTTCGACAAAAATATATCTAAAAAGTCGGAAAAATGCGCACTATTTATCTGAGATACGCAAGAAATTTATTAGCGCGAGAACGAATCTCGTTCCATTGATATTTCCAGAAGAAAAGGTTAAGTTTGAGGTTAGGGTTTTCCTTGAGCACGACGTGAAGCGGTAACTCAATCCCCGCGCGATTCGAGACTCTCGATACCGCGCGACAGTTCGAGATTGCGATTCTCGAAAGCGGCCGGCGGCCATGACAGTTGCGAAGACGCCGTGACGCGATTCGAACCGTTCCGCGCCTCGTCACCGCGAATCTTCACCGCGGGAAGACGAGTCATCACGTAAATGTGTCGCCGGACGTTTTCTCGCTGCTTCACGCGGTATCCCTTGGACGTTAAACGTGATGCACGTAATTATTGCTGCGTGCTGAGCGTACCAGTGCTGGCGCGACTCGCGATCCGTTCCGGCGGGTTCATTGTCGTTCTCCGCGAACCGAAAGATTTTTCCCGCCCATCTCGCGCCGTTCTCTCGTCGCGTGACATCGAAAGAATACTCGCTTCACCAACATCATCGTCAGGTATGTGGCTCAGGCATGTGCATCACCGATCCTCAATCGATTGTAGCGGTCATATTTCTTGTAATATTTGATGATTTGAACAGCGCAGAGGCGGACGCGCGAAAGTCATTTTGTGATAGCGCCAAGTGCACGGCCGCTATATTTTCGTCTCGCGTACTTTAGAACGATGCGACAGCTGTAAAAAATTTTTTCTTTTTTATATCGTTCATTGTTTCTGTTTCTTAATACTTTTATTAATTAAATTACGGATTAAATAACTCGATATTATTAAACATTGCTTTCACTAATTGTAAGATTGGATCTGAAATAATTGGGTTTCCCGCGGTTTTGAAATATATTTACAATATATTTATTACTAAAATTACGGTTCTTTATTACCAGAAATAGAATTTTCTTGTTATAAATAATAATGTTATTTAGTATTATTGGAAATATTTTTAAGCTTCACTGCGTGATACAATTTTGGAACTGGTATATTTCTTGCGCTCGAATCTAAGCGGATTTAAGCAATATTTTTGCAACATCGCAAACAGATTTTTGGCTTATGATCTATAATTCGCGTCAGATTTCAAGAAACTTTTACCAATAAATTTAATTTCTTCAAAAATCATTCTTTAACCATTTTTCCCAATTATTGGATCATCCTATAAATAATGCGGTATAAAAAGGAGAGCTTGATTTATTCTTTATCTCAAAACCGAAAGTTTTTATTGCCATTTGAATTGAAAAGTTAGGAGTAAGATTGAAAAAAGTTGTAAATAAAAATGGAAAATATATTTTGAATTAAAATAAAATGTTAAACTTTTATTTTATTTCACAAATTATATTTCTAAAATTATATTTCTAATTATATTTCTAAAAGGCCACATTATTTACGTTTGTAATTTTTCAAACGTTTTTTCTATTACATAAAATCAAGCGTAAAATCGAGTTCTATTCAATTTTTTTGTCGCAAATTTCACGGATCGTCTAACAATAATAAGTCTGAAGTGTCTAAAGCAAGCTCGAATTACCGATGATCGATCGGCATTCCATATGTTATCTACCGGATCTATCGACGAATCCGTTTGAACGCGCACGCTCGCCGTTTTCGATGGCGTCTTCCCGGTGACGCTACCGACCGCGTGTATTTTTCGAAACGTGGTGGTGACAATTTTGAAACGCAACGTCCGTGTGGACGTAGTGGAAAGTTTCGTTTGGTCGACTTATAATCTATAACCTACATGTAAGAACATAAAATGGGCGAGTACACAAATGTTTACACATTCCACGACAAGACCCTCGCCGAGAGGTTGGAGGAGTATGCCAACATCCTGTCTGCGCGTGGCAAAATAGTGCCCGCCTCGAGCATCCGGACGGAATGGATCTGCGACGTGGAGCTCGTCATCGAGCCGGTCGGCTGGCAGGCGCTGTGGAAGATATCGCGCGCTACGTGTGAGAATTACAGTATTCGTTATCCGACTATCGTCAAGGTGGAGGTCCTGGGGATGGACTTCCCCATGCTGAACGCCCTGGTGAAGATCACGGCCGTCCAGGATGACATACACCTGCCCGAGAAGCACGAGGTCCCGCTGATCGAGCTGTATCCCACCATCGAGCAAATGAACCACAGCTTGGACATAGTGGGCACTGCGCACTGCGTCGATCGACTACGATTCTTTTATAATTACCTGTGGATGCCATGGGACGAGGACGAGGATGATAATATCGATTGGGTGGAGCAGCACCTGGAGCGTAGGATTAGACTCTTTTACGACATGAATAACGGAGTCATCGGTAAGGAGACGTGTGACATTATCAAATCGTTAATCAGCGAGGGGAAAGAAGTACAGAAGAAGATTTCGACATATGAGGCTTTGCTGCCCGAAGATTTCCAAGAAGACGATGTGCCCGAAGAGCTGGCGCAAGAAACGTGTACCTTGATGAAGCTTCATTTTCGCCTTCAGCAGATTAAAGCAGAGATGGATTTGCTGGAGAATCCTTCATTAAGGGGATTGCTTGGAAAGAATCAATCATATAATAGAAGAAAAAAGCGAAGCGATAATGAAAATAAGATAAACATGTACTATTTTGTGTGGCTGGGGGGTACTGTCAAAGAATTACATGAACATTCGAGTAAAATTCAAACAATGTTGCCTGAGGAGACGCCTGTTAAGTACGTTTTGATTCTATTAGTCAAGAATGTTTGAGAGGATTAAATTATTATTTTCATAGCTTCTATTTCATATTGTTTATATTTCAGAATCTACAGTTATCTGGACGACGTTATGGAATTATTCGAGACAGGCGATACTATTTTGCTAGGTGAAGGAAATCATTTGGTTAAGGGCTCCAGTGGGCTGCAAGAAGGAGGTACAATTATAGGACTTTCTAACTCAGAGAACACAATAATTTCTCCACTCGAGCCAGACATGTCATCGTCTCTGTTCGACTTATATGGCAATGAGGTATGCCTCGGTAATAAATCTTCTGACACATCTGCTATTTCTGCTATATTGATTTTACGATTTATTTTGTGAAACCCAACAGATATTGTTGAGGAATATCTGCGTCGACTTGGGAGCACTTCAGGCAGGCATTATTGTCAGAAAGGACTGTACTGTACTTGTAACTGGTTGCAGAATACGTGTCTCTAATACCACTACAAGTAATAGTGCTAAATGGGGTGCGGTTGTAATGCCGGGAGCGAAGTTGGTACTTGATAACGCGGTTTTCCAAGGATTAGGGACCGCTGTCATTATTTATGGTACCGGCGAAGTCGTTATGACTAATTGTCACTTTGAAGGCTCCGAGGGTGTACGGGTAAGGTTATTTCGCATTATACTTGATTGCTACGTTGTTTTTTAAAGTATCTACAACGAATGTATAACGTCTTTTTTTTCAGCTCAACGAAAATGCACGTTTTACCGCGATAAAATGTTCCTTCGAAAATATTGAAAAGGGACATGCTATAGTGATAGAAACTGAGAAAGTAACTCGTTCGCAGAGCGTAGCTGTGGAAAGCGAATTGAGTAGTGTATCTCTAAAAAACATCTCTATAAGTGAATGTAAATTTTCCAACAATGATAAAGAGAATATCACGTTAAGACCGAAAGATACTGCCGCTCTTGCGCAGAGACCCGTCGATACTGTGGTGGAAGGACCAGCGTCTAAAGAGGAAGCTATGGAATTATGAGTTTCGCATTATCTGTCACATTATCTGTCGTAAATCTCTCTTAAAATCGTTATTATCCTTTTGATACGAAGTGCAAGCTTATTGGTATATTTATAAGAATGGATTTTATAAGCTTTTAAATATTTTTCTACAGAAATATATCCAGTTCAAAAAAAAAGCATTATGTAGGAATAATTTTGCATCTTGCCCTCGAAATTTTATGAAAATTTTTTGCCAATACGCTAATCGACTAATCGATTGGTATTTTTCTTGAAAATGTATTGTCAAATGGCTAAACCATGATAATGTATCGACAATTTAAACTTTTTCGTATGCTATATGTCGTTTCCCATGACAGATGTCGCCACGATGAAAAATTCGTCTGCTCAGTGCTCGCGGTGTTTCGGAGCGTGCGGCGCGTCGAGATATATATCGGGTCATATATGGGACATGTCAATTCTGAGATCGCGAATTTCGATAAAGCTGGTACCGATTCTTCGCGTCCATCACGAATTTGATAGCGTGTCTAAATTAACGCGCTCGCAGCCGCTCGTTTCAGGACGGAATTTCGCGGTGTTTCGCGCGTGCTCCGATCCGAATCCTAACCTCGTCCGCTGGTCGTCGAGTCGAGCGCTTCGCGTTGACAAACGTGAGTATCCCCCGTCGCTCCGCCGACGAAGTCGCTCCCGAACGCTGCGACGTGTACCGGATGTTCTCCGAGTATCACGAGCTCCATGGCGAAGGGGAGGGAGGACAGATTCGAAGGTGATCGAGCTCGCTCGCTCGCTCGCGGGAGGCATGTGCATTCGCGTCGCATGCGTCCTGCGTCTCTTTCGCACGGGAAAGGAAAAGGGTCACGGGGGTCGTCATTCGCACCGTTTTCTCAACTCTCGACCGGCCGGTGTTCGCGAGCGTCGCCGCAAGTGCACCATTTTCCTTCCCTTTCCTCCCCTTTCCTCCCCACCCCACCCTTCTCTCGCACTCGGCCATGTGCTCGCGCGCGTTGACACGTGCACGCGGCACGTATGAATGAAACGTCACTCGCGCCAACGCGCCCGAGCGCATCGATCGCGCCCGCCGATTCCCGTCTTGCTCGTCTCTCTCGTCTCCCGCTAATGATTAATCGCGCTTTCCGTCGTCGAGCGAGATAAAACCGCGCCGCCGTCACGCTTTGATATGAGGCGCGGTGATTAATCGCGAAGGGAATAGGGGGAAGGGGCGGGGGGTGAGAAAGGGGAGCGAGCTGCCGTTGGCAGCGCGCTAAACGCGGCCGCGTAGTACTTGTGATGTATCGCGCGGACACGATGCATATTCATGGCGGTAAGGCGACATAACGAGAATGACGTCGGTCCTCGGCGTTTTGCGCGCCGGCCGAAATTCGATTGAATGTCACGGCGCCGTTACGCGTGTTGTCTATTACGATCCTCGGCTTATGCCTTTGGGGATCTGTCCCGCAGGATCCGTTTCCCGGGGAATGCAATTTGAAAGTAAAAACAGATTAACCCGTTATAATTCCCTACTCGCTATTTTGTCGTCGAACACGGATTCCGATTAACTTTGCAAAGTCCACTGCAGAACAGACAAAGAGTTCCTACAATGTTCTTCGTTTAGTTTCTTAGTTAGTAGTAGAAGAACCGTAAAATAATTAAGGTCTCGTGTGCCTTATTAATTTTCTCCCTTTCTGCCTCTAAGCTTTTTGAAACGAAAGCTAGTTACATCGAAAGCCTGATCCGAATTAAGCAAACGAGCACGAGCAAACACGAATGAACGGCTTGTTTTGATGAGTCCAAAAATGAGTGTGTCGCAAATATTGACGAGCAGATTGGTCATTCGTGTTTGCTCACACTCGTTCCATCTAAATTCGGTTTTATATCGGCATGTTTTAACGGTCACGACATCGGTCACCGATCGTTTCGCGATATTCAACAGATTAAAGAAAGAATAACGCATTAAAATCTCGAAGTCTGCGTGCTAATTGTCCGATTTTTTCGTTTGTTCTTACAGTTTTCCGCCGTCGCGCGTTCGAATTGCCGTCCCGACGTGTCGAGGCGATTATCAGGGCCAAGTGGAAGCACACATCACCGTTGACGGACGGATCGTACGACATGGTGGAGACGACCGCACCGACGCAGTCCGTCGATGGACAAACGCAATTCGGTAACGCGCGATACCTCGAGCCGTCGGACTGCATTTTCGTCTTCAAGAACACGCTCTCGGATTACGAGGAGCCGCCCTCCGACGAAGAGGTGAGTACGACAGTCACATTTGCAGTCACTTTTCATATTGCTCCTACAAGGAGATTATCTTGAAGTGGTTTAATTGCGAAAGCCGCTTACATATTTTTTCAAATATTGCCGAAATATCGCAATCACATTCCTGCACCCGGTCAAATAGTGTCTCCATAAAAAGAAAGTTGTTGTACTATGTTTTCTTTTAAATTACGACATCCTGGAGAGTAGTGTGTAATTTATTACGGCGACATGTATTTCTCAAACGAGCTGAAACCTCTCGATTTGATTGCCGAGTAAAAAATACCGTTAGTTCGTTTGTCTTATGAATACAACTCTTCAATTAGTTTAAATTTTATTTGTCAATTATCAAATTGATATAGAAATATTCGATTTAATACTTTATATGTTGTTTTTTTCTTTATTGTAATTATTCTTACGGGAAATTTTCGTTATACTTAATTTGTTTCTCTCGTTTTCGTGATGTGTAAGTTAAAATTATTTTACAGTATATAATTATACATATGATAAGTAATTATAAAAGAATTTTAAAGCGCTTTCTCTCTCTCAGTATGCAGCATATACAATGGTGGAATAATTAGAAACCGGTTCGTTTAGATACTTAATCTAATTCCGATCGATATTGGGCAATTTTCTGTTTATATTTGCATATTAATCTAATAAGAATCATTTATTTTGTAACACAAGGTTAAACGTTTACGACGTATACTTGATCAAACGCAAACTCGCATGTTGCGCATGACCTAAAAGTTACACGAGATGTGCGAAGAACGCTTGATGTTATAACGTATTTAGCAAATAAAGCAGCCTACGTACGTGTTAGCAATTGTCGCGGGACTGGAGAAGCCTCCGATTGGCTTCTGGTCGATGTCGACCGCCGTTACAAAACGAGGAACGATAAAAAAGTCGGGGGACGATTTTAAAGCACGACTTTACGGTCGATCACATGGCGGCGGATTAAATTATTCCGCTCCACATTTTTCTTTCAGTCGCAAGGGAGTTTAGTTCTCGTGCGTTCTCTTTCTTTCATATTTTCTCTCTCGCTCTCTGTCTCTCTCGTTTGGATGCAGTAAAGTCCGATACCATGCTACACAAACGCTTTAATACCTGATTGCTTTCCGCCCTGCGTGTGAGACGTCTCGCTCGGGGAGCTTTGGCAAAATATATTATTCAAAGGCACCCACGTCATAATCGCTCGTTTCTGAAATACTCGTCTCCGGTGTAGGGCGCAAAATCGTGGTTGAATTATTACTACGATTCTCTCTATCGCGGTATATAAATGATTGTCATGTCATACAATAGGATTACCGTGAAACAGGATTTCCCGTTTTTTCCCGCGTGAACGGCAATGTGATTAGTCTGCAACGAAAAAAAAAGATCTTTGTATTACACGTAGACAAAAAGCTATCACGATATAGAAATTTTATATATTTAACGTGGAAATGTGTATATACGTCGTCGGAGTAACAGGTCGTTTAAACAATACCCGCCTGTGAATTTCAATTTTTCCCGAGCAGGGCCGACGACACTTGACAGCGGGATCTTAATAAATCATCTCGCAACATTGTCGATTATGAGCGATTCGTGCATAATGCATGTCCTCACGTCGGGTCACGATCGCACGTTCCTACATGTATTCGGAGTATCTACAGCACCATCTCCGTGGTGTGTCTCCCGGTTACTTGTTAGGTCGCGTGTCGCTCGTTTGCGTCGTGTCGCGACGGCCGATAGCGCCAAGATAAAATGTTGCAACTGAACGCGTACAATGTGTCGCGCGGCAGTACTTCCGAAAATATCCCGCTCGAGTGGCGAAGTTGTGCAAAAAACAAAAATAGCCATTCGAGATAGTAGTCGGTTCGTGCGCGTGGGAAACGAGTGCGGGCCCGATAAGAATATAGTCGGACTGTTGTACCGAGCAGGTGAGACCCGCTCAAGTGCGAGAAAATTTATGTGAGAAGGGTCGCGGTGTAGCAGGCGTGGATGAAAATTAATGCTTAAAGATTTCGCCTTTGTGACCTTTGCATTGTTAACTGCAACAAAGAATATTTCTTTCGGGAAACGGATTGTTTGTCATCATATCACTTTCCAACGCATGAATGGTACAAATATAATCAAAGTTTAATAATGTGATGAGTAATTATCTCATCGATCAATAATTATAATACTGCAAAGTATTCCACAATCGGAATATTTTAATTTGTGCATTTTAATAATTTATTTAGTAATAGCCAGATTTTACGTAGCTAATAAACATTTCATTTTTATAATCAGCTTACAAGTAAACCTACCTTTGTCTGACTCGCCGATTTTAATGAAACTCAGTATATTTGTAGATTAGCCAAAAATAATAGACACATATTTTTTTATA
>VBVR01001158.1:0-33835 GCA_011638315.1 Tetramorium parvispinum | reverse complement strand
TATATATATAATATTTTCTTGCCTATGAATTTTTTGCACATCAATGCACATGAGACACATTTCGCAACGGTGTAACGCATTATAAAATAATAAGCATATCGCTGACTAATCTCTATGGTTTCTTAAATTAACAAAATTTAACATGCCGAATTTATATGCGTAACGAGCTTTAACAGTCCCGTCACTCGCTTGTATTCCCTTTCTTGCAAGGCAGTCCTCGCAAAAAGGCATCCCGGGATCCGCTACTAGACGAAAAAACGAGGGAAGACTCGGTTTAATCGACGACAATCGAGCCAGCGGAACGCTCAAGAGAGGAGGGGGGGCGGGAGAGGGAGGAGAAGAGGATCCCGGCTAGAATCGAGGAGATCGGCCCCACCTCGTGTACGTGGAGGCAAGAAAAGAACTCGAGGATGGACACGTCGTCGCGAACGAAAAGCGTGGAGAGGCCGGTTAGGGCGGTCGACTTATTTATTGCCTCATTAGACGCCCTCACTTTGCTCGAAGGCAGCTCCACGCTGTCTGCTCAGATAGACAGTGACGAGAGAGCAACGTCGCTGGCTTCTTTCGGTCGGCCGGTTTGCAGAACGAGCGACGAACGGAGGAGGCAGGAGAAATAAGGGATTCGCGAGAGAAAGAGAGAAACGTCTCATAGAGAGCAGACTGGGAGAAGAAAAGGGATCGCTGCGACGAGAGAGTCCGCGAAAAGAAGCAAGAGAAGAGGGAAGAAGGAGAAAACGGGTTGATAGGGCCACCAGCAGATTCCTCGAATACTTTGCACAGTTCGAATGAAAGTATATGAAATAGAAAGAGGCTATAAAGAATGTCGGATATCTAGCGACCAAGAACGTTATCATTGCCTCCGTTGATCTTGTGCGGCAGAAGAATTCTATTGCGACTTTTTTCACTTAATCATGATAGACTTTATTATAGCAAATCAGAAGGAAGAATTTCTACTTGAAATCTCAAACAAGATTCGAGATAAAAATCATTTCCATGCGAGAAAAAGTGGAGTAAATTTTTTACTGCAAATACGACAAGCGTGTGAAAAGCATGATTTCTGCATCCGAAACGTGATGCAGAATGAGACTAATCATTTTACGCAAAAACCAGAGTAGAGACAGCAATTTATGAAAGAATGGCGAGCGGAAGTAGAAAGTCACAACACTCGTGGTTGCTAAATATGCGCGTTCAATCTAAATCATCCTCTTGTTGCTCGACGACGGGAAGCAGACAGCGGCATCGGACCATGCAGATGACGAAAAGGACCACGACGGAACGAAACCACTCTATCACTGAGCTTGCATATGCCAAAGTGGTTCTGGACGCGTGCGCACTTTACGCGCTCGCTCAATTTTGTTCTCCCGATTTTACCTCACTTTCTTGACTTTACTAGTCAAAAAATTTCTGGTAAAAATTAAACTTGAAGCGACAAAATGGCAAATATTTTCCTAAATTTAATTTTCCCTTTTACAAAGTAAAGTTACAACATTCCCGAATGTTTAAAAAAAATTCAATTTAAATTAAATTAATAAATATTAATCTATAAAAAGTTTATATAATCATATAATTATAAACTCTGTAACCTTAATTTACACAATGTTTTATAAGTGAGATTTTTTATTTTTCTACTACTATTTTTAAGCGTTAGCTTCTTTTACTTCTACAATTGTAAGTTGTGTCATAAATTATAGTCTATCAATAAAAAGGTATATATCTATAATAAAGATTATTTCCTATATTTGTTTGTACAATTTAACATATTATGTCTCAATTGCCCCTAAATTTACTTAATATAAACATTATATTCGGATATTTTGTAGAGTAATCTTTCTCAGAATCAAGTTACGATTAGGTCCGTATATAAATCGATATCTGCAACATGATTAAGTTTACAATAGTTACAGATAAAGAAAAGAGTAAAACCAGGGTCATATGGTAGCATAGGATCGTAAATCCAACAAGGACTCATGGGTAGAAAAAGGAGCAAGTTGATTCAACCTGAGAATGTCCCGAACAAATTGGTGGCAAGGGTCACCGGGACCAAGTTACATTTTCGTTAGTTTTTTATTTTGCTGAATCTCGAAGAATTCGTGCTCTGCTTAAGCTTGGATGCTGGCTCGAGCGTCCAGAGGAGAGAAAAAAGATGCGCGATCTTGCCACTATATTGTGCGAATTTTTAATCAGCATCTTCGGACTCGAGAACTCGGAATTCGTGCGCGAGCTCACGCCCATCGTAATGAATTATGCGTGGTATGCGTTCACCTTAATAAAACCGATATTGGGATCTGACCGATAAAGTTCGAGCAATCTGTGATAGTAACGGGGTCTTAAATTCCGTACATAGCAGATACGTCCTGCACGCGCCAGTAAAACAATTTGGAATTCTGCTTCTGGCATGTCCAAGCACGCAGAGATGCTTTTCTCCCTTTCTCTACGTTCCTGTTCCTTTCCCTCTCTCCCACCTTACGCCTAACATTCCATAAAAATCGATCGTGACATGTCACGACAAAATACAACATGTCCAACGAGTGTGCATTCCGAAAATATTAATGTATATTATTAATGAAATAATCCGAAAATATTATGTGTCATAATTGTGAAATACTTGATCGATTATTAATAATAAACGCAACATTGAGAAAGTATGTATCGATAATGTCAAACAAAATTACATTTTCATAAAATTAATTTACAGGATCCTTGAAAATGTTATAAACCTCAATTTGTATTGTAAATCCCAATACAGTATTTAAAAAAACCCACATAATCTGAGTAATAAATTTGAATGTAGAAAGAGCAAAAACACTTGAATGACTAATAAAAATAATGATTTTTATCTAATTACATATCCCGTTCGTAGAAACAATACAATGAATAAATGAATAGAAAAAAACGACGTAAATGAAAAAAGAATGACTGGAGAGCTCAAATTGAAAAAAGACCGTACTCATTCACGCCCGACATAAAGTCGCTTTAACACCGTACCATTGGCGCAGCGAAACCATGACCAATTCGGTACTCTATATAGGGGGAACGTCCGGTAAATCATTTATAGGCACGGTAGTACACGAACGACGGTAACAGAGCAGGACCAAGCGGGCAGATCAAGGCGAGAAGCACAACGAAGAAGAACGGGAGAAGGAAAGAGAGAGAGAGAGAGAGAGGGAGAGGGAGGGAGGAGTAGACAGAGGACAAGGGGGGAAAAAAGAAGAAAAGGAAAGGAATAGTAAAAATAAAAAAGCGATAATGCGAAAGGAGGAGAGAAAATTATTACGAGCATTGTGCCCGCACGTGGTGCGTGTTGTTGCGTCACGCCATGCTGCATTTCGCGCAAAGAGAGGAGCCAGTGTGCGAGCATGAGGGCCGAAGGGCGAGGGGCCTCATTTCCCAACCGCGGACACCCGTCGTTAACCACCCCGTTTCTGATACCCGTGTCATTGCTGGCTCACTGCCGTTATTATGCCCGCCGTATTTTGACCCGGCAATGATTGACATGCCCCGCGTCGTGACAAATCGAGCATTTCTTTAATGTGGCCGCTCGCTAAAAAAGAGAAGCGAATCTGTGACATTACGGAGGGCAAACTGTGAACCGTTGTAAAACAGATGGACTTAATAGAAATTTCTTTTCAATGCGAATGCTAATTATTTGGATATTTTAGTATGTCACAGTACACCAAATATTTCTCATAAATTTTCTAACATATGTTAAAAATATATATTATATAATATTTCATTAATTATATTAATATTAATTTAATATGAGCATTGATTGTTATAGCAAGACGGTAAAGCAAGGATTAAGTCATTAGTGTAAGCGTGAATACAAGTTTAACGAGTTTATATTCATATATAGGTTCATATTAAATTTTAATATTTTAACATAAAAATCAAATTTTTAAATTATCAATGTTTGATGAGATTGAGATTGAACAAGGATTAAAAAGAGACATGAATTTGGTTTCCGTTGCCAAGATGCAGCATCATCAGAAACATTGTAGTGTTACTAAAACGTCGACAAAACCATAATTAGAGTACCAGATTCTCGCTATTATCACCCGCGAACGTTTTACGATTTATCTTACCGCGACGAATTTATGGTGAGTGTCACCATAAACTGACGGAAACGGTCGTAATTATAGGATAACCGACGAGCGGTTTTGCTGATTACAACCACCGTTAAATGACCGCTCGCGCACTTCTGGGAGCGAATCTTTTGCACAAAGACACACTCGCCAGTGTACTTTTTTATGTTTATACAACACTAAGTACAATAATATTAACTCTCGACCGCTAAATAAGATAATTAATTTGATTATATTAAATAAACAGTATTATTTGTAACAATAACAAATAACACTCTTACTGAAAAATGCAGCGTGCACTGGAATGTCGTTCTACATGTATGTATATATTAATTTGGCATGCGCAGCGCATGTGAATACGTGCGTTATGCACCTATCGTATTTCCATCTCGCGAGTAACGGAGAACGCGCAACCGCCTCACTCGCGAATGATCAAGCGTATTCGTGACTGGAAAAAGTTGGAGGCACTATATTTAATTCAAAAATCTCACAGCCACATCGGCTGTACGCATATCAAACACATGCGGGACAAGCAGATGGAAAGGGGATGAATTATGTGTGTTTACGTTGGCATCGTATGGCGGCAACCGACTCTCTTTACAAACTTTAGAACCTGTATGTATGTTCTAAGCTTCGAACGCGAAGATCGCAAATGTCGTCATCTACGCAAGAAGGAAAAGACAAAAATCTGCGATATCGATTTATATCATTTAATCATAGCTATATGCGCGTCATAGATTTCTAAAATATCCTTATTCGAAATTTCATATTTCTTACAATAAAAATGTGTAAAAGTAAAATATTATACTCCGAGGAGAGAAGAACTAGTATATTTAATTGAACAGTTACGAACACGTTAAATGAAAAATGTCGTCAATTTACGATATCTCAGATCTTACTTGGCATGTTCTGAGAATAAAATTCGTACCTATGATTAAGACCGCTTTAGCACCAACGTCACTGCTCGGGTATCGACACGATCAGTCACGTACATCGTGTAATTATAGTAATCAAGAATTATTACGCGCCATCCGGACTAATAATACTCATATTAAGAGCGTGTCGTAAAGTATGCCTTTCCACGCAAGACGCACCGCAAATTATCACAGACAGCCTGTAAGAATATGTAATTAAATTGATTTTAATTTAATCTAATTTAACAGCTCCGACATCATTAATATCGATCTACGCGAAGCTACATTGGCAAACGATAAATCAGTTGCGAACGTTTACTTACTTTATTTTAAGAAACAAATTTGCATTCTTCAAATAAATGAAATAAACAAATATATTCGAATATATATAATTACCTTCCCGAACTTTATATATTAAATGTAATTTATCGTAAATTCTTCTCAAATATTAAGTAGTAAGAGTGATTTAATTTTCTTATTTGTGACTTTAAGAAACATTAAAAATTTAAGTAAAGTTCAAATATCAGCAATTCAGTGACCATGTATAACAATTTTAACTAACGCTAATCGTTTCTCGTCGCTCGTCTCACGATATCATCCAATCATGTATGCAAACTGGAGTCTTTTTAATAAATAAATCCACCTGCCGGTCGCAATCTACAGCTCGTAAGTTCGCCGATCGCCGATGCGTACGCGATCTAAGCGCATGCGTGCTCACGCACGCGGTGAGCGCGATCTTATGATTATGAATATACAGCAGGTGAGAGAGAACGAGAGAGAATGGTCCAGGTGGGAGCGTGGGGGAGCGGATCGAGTTGTCCAACCAGCAGGATGGTAGCCGCGGACTGCCCACCGCGGCCTATTGGCCGGGTTCGCGAGCCCGCTATCGTATTATCGCCGAGGCTCTCGCCGTTACGATACATCGGCGGCCGACCGATCTATCGCGCGCGTTCCCGGACCTGTCTGCGAGCCACGCACCTGCGATCGATCGCGCGCGACTATCCGCCGCTCGATCGCGTCGCTCGCGGAGACGGAGCGGCGCGTGAAAGCGCGCGCGGCGGACGAACGGGGTGCTTATTAATGCGAAACGCATGACGCCCACCTCGTATGAAAATCGAAATGGTCCGTGGCGTAATTGGTAATCACGGTAATCCTCCACGGTAATTTCACGGAAAGTCCCGTAAAAATTTTGCGCAACTCGCGCAGAGATCGTAGATTAGCGGTGAGAAAAAATCGCGAAACTATAACGCGCAATCGTCGACTGAATAAGCGATGTGTCGGAAAATGCAAAGTTAAACGGCCGTAGAAATTTTCCACAAAAAAAATTATTTCCATGTGATTAATTCGTGTAACAAGTCTTCTCATATCAAACGCTGTTTTCTTTGGAAATATTGTGAATAATCAATCGATTAATATATCCTGTCTCTGAAACTATTTCCCGATTTTATGTCATCTACATGGTTCTGATATTTATCGAATAATTATCACGTTTGGCATAAATTACAAATTTCTTCACTTTTCGGAATAAAAGTGTATATACATTTAACGATTGGTTACGTAGCTAAAGAACAAGCATCTCTCAATATTTACTTTTACTCCGAACAAAAGCGTTATCGTACCCTTAGTTCTATTCATTAAAGTTTCATCTCAAGTCTACATTTTGTGACTACGAAACTATAGAAGATAAGAAATACTATCTGATAGTTTCACGACGGAGAATATTGTTTCTCTACAGTATACCGATAGAAAAATCGATACAGTATTATCGCGTTCAACGCGTAGCATTCGCAGAAATGCACGAACCGTCCAGGACATACGATTGCTGCGTGGAACGAACTCCGCGTATATTCCGAGAGGGAAGAAACGGCAGAGGCAACGCGGCTGCTGGAGGACGACGAGGGCGACGGAAGACGAAGAGGACGAGGGGGTTCCTGCCGACTTACAAATTATACGCGCTCAACGAGATTTACGGGTGACGCTTTGAGCGAGACCATTGTCCATCCTCGCTCACTTCTTTACCTCTTTACTCCTCCACTTGGTCGTCTTTGTCCCTTCGTGAATCACCCATCCCCTTTCGGTTACTCCGCGAGTCCCTTCGTTCCCAGAGGACCGCACGAGAAGGACGGAGGAACGCGGCGCGGCAGCGCGCGAGCAGAAGGGAACGAGAGGGAGATAGAGCAGTATTCGTCGCGAAAAAACCGAGGAATGCCGAATCGACGAAAGGGAATCCGGTTCCAATCGGATAATCGGAGCCCCGGGTCCTCGCGGGCCCTCGAGGACGACTCGCGAGAAGGACGTAATGCACGACTCGATGACGAACGATCGTACGAGCGACTGATTTATGGTGCCCGCAATATTTTCGGAGCAAGGGTAGCATTCCGCAGGAATGAGGATCGCAGAAATGACGTCTCGCCAGTTCGGTAGAAACATTTATATACCTCCGTCCTTTAATTTAAAGAATTTTAAGAATTTAAAAAAGTTAATGTCCTTAATGTACCGATAAATTCATGTCAAAGCGTATTAATCAATGAACGTTTTCACGTAAAATGACAAGGAATTTCTACATCGCATCGCGATAACTTGTAATCGTGATACGATATTTTTAATAATGTCGAAATATCATGTAGAGAAACAAAACTTTCAACTTTTAGATAATCTTGTAATTAAGAAATTCGTGCGTGTACGAATTGCTCAAATACATTTATAAGATTTATAGATTGAACTTTGTGGCTGTGGTATACGCCGCGATGACTACTGAAGCGGATAAAACGGTGCGACACGTGTCTTCATGCGCGATAGTAGCCGCAGATTAACTCGCAGATGATGGACGAAGCACGCAGAAAGAAAGAGCGGAGAGTTTCCAGTCTGGCCGTTAAGTACCTGTTATCGAAACACAAACCGTCATCCTCCTAATATATTTATCAAACACGCCGTGAACGACGGCTGCGACAGGTAAGCGAGCCAGAAAGCAACAAGGTGCGGACTCACAGCATCGTCAGGATGCAGAAATCCGTCTTAAATCGGAAACAAATATTTAACCAGTCTCAAGAGGTACTCCGTTCTCATCCCTGCGAGCAAGTTTTCCTCCAACACTGCTAAACTTGCCCCGTCATAAATGAGCACTTGATAAAACGTTTTCATTCATAAAATATCTCCCTAAAAAAATGTCCACTTAATTAAACATTTATATAATACGATCATTTTAATAATCGCTCTCAATTATGTGATAATCAATTTTTTAATGTTAAATTTCCAGTATATAATATAGGATTGAATTATTTTCATCTTGTTGATGTATACACAAAGTTTGTGAACGTCACGCTACGCTAGATAGATACGACATAGGCCGTCTCCGGATGCTGTAATCCCGAGTGGCACGGGCACGATAACGTTCTATCACCGTGCAAACATTTACGTAACGTAAAGTGAAGTACATAACAAAATGTCGTGCTACCGAGTAATTTATTGTTACTTGTCGAGATAATTGGGATTCAACGGTAGCTACTGAAAGCGTCACGTGATTCCGCGTTGCGGTAATTGCTACGTTCGATATTCTCGAATCCCCCTCGTCAGCCGACATAATCGTCGCAATTTAAAAGTAAGTTGAGATAGAGTCGACAAAATAAGTTCGCTTGCAGTCCCAGTCAGAAATGAAGAGATATTTAACGAAGCTGCATTTACCTCGTCAATAATGAGCGATTTACGTAGCACAAAATAAAGTCATAAATCTCAAGACGGAGCTTGCTTATAAGAGCATGGATAACTACCAAAGGAGGATTTATAGCGCCATTACTCATCTTACGTGCGCGTAACGCGCGACGTAATTGATAACCCAGATGACGCACCTCGAAACTGGAGCACTCGTTAGTTCTTCACGTTCATCATGTATTGGCTTTAAAATGCAACCAAAGCGACAATCTTGTATCCACATAAGCGTAATATCATAGCAACGTGTACCGAGATGGAAGATACGATATGCGAGCGGGAATATAGCAATCAGCACCGGTGTTAAACACAAAAACGACAATTTGCTAAGGGGGTTATCAGAATACGGAAGCTTAGCTGCATATAATAAAGTATTTATATCTCAGGTTTGATGTAAGCAAGTAAGTTGCGGAAAAAAAAGAAATTGTGGAACTAACTAATAAATTCATAATATCAATAAAATCGCAACCAAAGCGCTCGCAGTCGTGTTTGCCTGTTGAAATAAGAAAGCTTTAATAGAAATTAAAATAAGAAAGATTACACAAGAAATATTTGTTCCACATTTCCGTTTTTCCAGCTAAACGCGCAAGCGGGATAAGCTACTGTGCCATACATATGACTTATAGCATACTATATTTTCTAACTCACGTTTTTTATGGCCGTCACGTATAATGGCGCCAAGGACATGACAAGCTGTTCTCTCTTTATCTCATTTTTGGGAGACTTCGACGAGGGAAACGAAAACGCGTTGTTATTCCTATCGCGAAGACAACCGTTGCTGTCAGTTAAGATAATCACGTTAAGATAATCACGTTAAAAATAGTAGAGTGAAAACTGTTTCATCACGAATTCGAATTCGTAAGTCTGAGAGAACCTCGCGGAAATTTATATTTGCCAGGTACGAGTAAATTCTTATGTACGCGCACAATAATAAAAATTAAATTAAATTACATTTCTAACATAAACTTGTACTATTATAAATGTAGTTTATGTCATTAAATCGAGATATTGCTTATAAGCTTCAATTAGACAAGTAAAATTCAGAATCAAGTGATATGAACTTGTTTGTTAATTCAACAATGTTTATCTTGTTTAACAAAGGAATCATTAAAAAAACAGCGAAGAAAGAGAAATCCTGAATTCTATACTCTGTTCTCGATCTGCTATCAACTTCATATAAATCCAATATATATGAATGATGTCTTGCAAGGATTTAGCAAAGCGTTTTCACAGCACATGTAAAATAAGAAAGAAACAGCACAGAGGGAAATGTGTGTATGTGTGTGTGTGTGTGTGTGTATATATATGTGTGTGTGTGTGTGTGTCACTCACCAGAAAGAGCCGGTGATGGGGGTGACGAGGAGAAGGCAGATCGCCACGAGGACAGGGCGCATCTCCATCCCCTCCGCACCTGATAACACCCTCGAACCGATCACCGATTACGTTTCCTTTGTCCGCTCTGCGCACTGACGATCGATGGCGATAGTGCAATCGCGACGATGGCGTTTCGTGAACTCACCGGTGCCCGGCTACAAAGACGAGTCCGACCGCGAACCGCCGCGCCGCGAGTTCACCAGTACGTGCTCTTCGGTTTCGAATGCACCTCGTGGCCGAATATTAGCACGCGAACTGAGACGCACTGCCCCTCTACCGCGCGACTCCCTTATCGTGTGGTCCAGCGAAACTGGACATTGTAACGTAAGTCATCGCTGGCAAAACGCCGCTGATTCCTCTCGAGATCTTCGTTGATTCACTGACGTTCTCGCGATTCGATGACACGGGTCTTCTCAGGACTGATGCAGAAGCGTTGGAGGACAATGGTCACCGCTTGCAAAGTTCTTCGTTCTTGATCGTTGCATCTATCGAAGAATTATTCTCAATGTTGCGTTCCCTCGACACCTCTTGCGAAGCGAAGACACCAAGATTACGCGGCCATGACGAGCGCGGTGAACACTTGATCTTCATGATCGTATCGCGCCGAAAGCGCTCGAGGGCGATCGGAGATACCCTTCGTTGGAGGAGACACGTCTTTGAGATCGCGAAAAAGGGGCTCGCGATTCGAGAAAGACCCGGAAGAGAAGCACTGACTTCCGGTCCCTTAGACCACTTACCCCCTCTTTTCCCCCACCCTAGTCACCCTCTGTCTCTCTTTCTCTCGCACCCGCTGGCTCCCTCTTCTTCCTTCTCTCGGTCTGTTAAAGTATCTGACGCGCGCGCGCGTGTTTCTCTTCCTTCTTCTCTCTCTTTCCTTATTTCCGCGCCTCTCGTTCTTTCTCTTCCTTTCTCCCAAAAGTGCCAACTATGTAAGGTACAGAGAGATAAGATGTAGAAAAGTTCTCTTTTCTCGCTTCGTGGGCAAAAACGCGTCGCGTTCCTGCCAGAACTACGTCACCACGATCTTTGAGTGTTGCCTTACCCCCACCAGTTCTGGGGAGTAGAGAAGAGTTGCCCCCACCAGTACCACGGCGTTTTCTTCTTCCTCTTCTTCTTCCTCTTCTTCACCGGCACCAGCACCACCACCACAACAACCATCACCATCGCCGCCGCCGCAAGACCATCGCCACCGACGCCCGCGACGGATGCGTCTTCGATCTCGCCGTCGTGAGGAACGCGATTTTCGGAAAAGAGGCCATCCCCTTCCGATGAAGATGCTGAAGGTTCTTCAAGCGGATCGACGGACGGAACGGGAAGTAGACTCGCGCGAATTTCGTGTAACGCACGCAAAATTGTAGGCGAGAACGGAAACGAGAGGGAGCGGACAACGGACGGAAGGACGGAAATAACGGAGGCAGTTGGGGGAAGGGGGATGGAAAGCCTGTGAGAAAGTCTGGCGTAAGTGGAAAAATCCAGCTGGTAGGGGAGACAGCGAGGTAGCAAGCCGTCTGCGATCGTCGGCGAGGCTCCTGGCCGGAGCGAACCGTACGAGACTGTTGCGGACTAGGCAGGTGAGCGCCGCTCGGCGGCAACGAGACGCAACCGAGCCCCTCTTTTCCTCTTTTAACTCGCCTACGGAACCCGTCGACACGAGGAGGCCCGCTCGTCGGATCCTCTCTGCTCGCGCCGCGCTGCCTAGGATCCCACGGGGGGAGGCGCGACCGCGTCTCGGGCTTGAACGCGCGATGTCAAGGTGATAGACGCGATGCTGGCCGATGAATAATAGCGGTCAGAAATCATTAACAGGTCGCAATGAGATAGCACGGCCTTTAGGACATTAAAAAATGATCCAGTGTACGCGGTGTGCGTTATAAAATTCTTGTGGCACGATAAAATATATCGGCCGTATGGATTGGAACTTCTGGAAAACGCTTTACTATGAATTTCAATCAAATGAAGTACAATTGGAATCGACTCGCCGTAAACTACTGTTGGAAATATATTAAAATATATCAAAATACCTCAGTGATTAATTGCTGATGATTTACACAGTCAAGTTTGCGATTACGTTCTTAAAAAGGTCTGCAATATTTTGCACAATTTAAAGTGATTTCACTAATAAATTAAGAAATATATGGAATTTTATCACGGTTCTCTCATCTCATTTGTAAAGCTAATCGTTACAGCGATAGCGTAACGAAATTGGAGCGAGAAATTGAAAGGAGACTGCGACTATGATTTACTGCTCCGAAAATAAAAGACCTGATCGAAAGATTATCCGGAGATCGATTTGACGCTCGAGTATACTTATCCCTCTACCACCCTCCTATCCTCTCATTTCCGTAATAAGGAGTTTACTGCGCCCCTGTCAAGTGAATCTCGCTGTCCCGTCCGCTCCTCATCGCCCTTTGCCAATAGCAGCGTGACAAAGAGAGGCTCTTTTACCGGATAATGAGTTTTCAGGTTGAGAAGAACGCGCCACGAGAGAAAAGCAGGTATCAATGATGATCCTGACATTTTCCGTGTCGCCGTCCGCCTCGACGAGATACACACAGAAGTGGCTCGTGTGTGCGACTCGACACGACAGAGAGAGATTCGATCTCCCCCTCGTATCGCCCTACCAATACGAGAGTACGAAGTGAGTAAGAACTAATAACGGGGTCCTGGTAAGTCCCATTCTGATGCTTTGTGAAGGCGAGCTCTCCGCTCGGTAGCCGTCTCATGCCTCGTTTCCCTTCGACCCGCCGCGCCGCCACCTCGTCCCGACTGGTCCCTTTCGCGTCTCTCCCTCGCTTCTTTCTCTTCCTCCTTTCGACCGGCGGCGCGGCGACCTGCTCCTTCCACCTCGCCTCCTCCCACCATATCATGGCTTCGGTACACGCTGCGGGCACCATCGTAGAGGGCTATTGAGGGCTTAAGCTGTCGGCGTGTGGCTCGCTACATCCTTTTCATCTCCGCCGCCACGACAAAGCCGCGAGGCGCTCGCGGCCGCAGCCTTTACCGGTTTTCCGAGCACTTGGTCGTTTCCGAGAGTGTATATCGGTGCTCCGAATTCTATTACACCAGAGACGGCCTAGCAATAGATGCCAACTTCTGCCGCGCGCTAACAGCGTTCTATTTCGGTAGCAGCGTTCAGCCTTTTAACAGTCGTCATTACGCGGAACGTACGGTAATTATAGCTCTCAGGAGTATGTTTACTGCCGCGTTACATGACGATATTTTACAATCTATGCATCTCGCCTCGCGTCCGCGCAATAATGATCACATCCAGCTAATAACTCGAATCGTTAAGAGTTTACGAGAGCCCGCTTAAATCCTCGCGGTTCCTCATTTACGATCGAAATATGTGATCTTTGAGAAACAAATGATGACCCGACCTTGAGAAACTTGGCGCGCGTCCAATAAAATCGAGAAGAAGCTTAATTATAATTAAGATTCCTTAATTAATCGTTTCCGTGCCATCGATCGTACGAGTTGCAGTACTGATCGGAATTGGCCTAATTGTTGAATCGGCCGCTGAGTCGCGGGTCAACTGCTTCGTTGACCGAATAGTTTTACGAGCAATAGTTCTTCATGTCACGACCATTTCCCGTTATTTCTCGGAATAGTTGGCACAACAAACTGCGAATTAGTTTGGTCAATGGCGAAAACAATGTTTTCGCAGAAAAAAATGCTTCGCCAATAATGTGAAACTAAAATAGATTCCAGCGTTCAATAAAAAATATATTTAATCGCAATGTAATACAATGTAATACATTGATGTCATTATATAATTGTTGCATATATTAAAAATCTGCCATAATAGTTATGTTACGATGTTACAAATATAATAATATTTTATACAGTCAAAGAGTATTATTATATTATTAATAATATAACAATATAATAATGCTTTTATTTAAAATGTGATAGTAGATTGAAATAGCGAATGTCACTCAAATAACACATAAAATTTTGCATGTGATAATTTATCATCCTAACACTTATAAATATTATTTCAATGTCAATGAATAAGTATTGTTCAGAAACATTTTCATTCAACTAATTGATTTAATGAGAAAAGCTAATGCTCTCACATTCTTTCGCCCTAATTCTTTTCTTTACCTATTATCCGCAAGGATTTCTTTTTCTGAGCGCGCAATCTCCGGGAATGGGGCAATCATTGATGAGATCTCGGTGATAGAGACGAGGGCGATAATAGCGGCGATGAAAGAAGGAAAAAAATTAAGGAGAGCCGAGAAGCAAAAATATTGCAGGAAGAGTCGACAGCAGAAGAAGTCGTCTCGTGTGGTCATATCATAACCTGCGGCCCAAGCAGCGTGAGTGGTTTTAAGCAGCGATGAAAGAGAGGGGGAATATCTCGGAGTATGGTTCAAGGAGGGCAAGACGGGGAGAGGAGAAGTTCAGCGGGGGTCCGTATTACAGCTCATTTAGCAGCGGGGTCCTGTGCCCCTTTCTTCAGCGCCCCGAGAGATCCACTTGGACCAGAACAGGTCCGCTGGACCTACGGCAAAGATGAGCCCGTTTCGTTCCCATAGAATCGGACCTCCTGGCACTTACAACCTTCTGTCACTAAGTAGCACATTTCTTCCATATTTAGATACTTTACTCGTATGCGATATTAAATAATTAAACATCTCATTGAGATACAGATAAAACGTAGAATTGTGATATTGGATTATATAAATTTTCTCTCTTGCCCAAGAAACCATCTCTATTTAATTAAGACGTATCAAGGAAGGAGGTCAGTATAAAAAATAATTAACGGAAAGTCTGTACAATTGACGAAATAACAAAACATAATAATTAATTCTTCTTCTCGCGTTCTCGCACTTCACATCTGTCATTTACACGAAGGTGAAATTTTGAGTGACCAACCGCTACGAAGAAGTGTAGGAAGAGAAGAAAGGGAAGTTGGAACGTATCGGGACGGGAGGGTGGAACGGGTGTTACTGACTCGTGACCAACACAGACGCGAAATAGCCCGTAATTTATGGGTGAGACTAATTACCGGGGAATGCAGCTCCTTCGACTCTCCTCTGTTCCTAAGACCGCAACTGCACTAGACCAGTTTTCAGAGACGAGGAGAGCCACCTTTCTTATCCCGCCACCTTTTTCGTTCTCTTTCTCTATCATCCAAATTCGCCCGCCTCTCTCGCACTCCCCCCGCGAGCGTTTATGCGCTTGAACTCGCATATTAATTTCGCGGTTTCTGATTAGACCGTGCTAATTACATCAATCAGTTTTGTGAAATAATCTATTTTTATATCTTTCTATACATGGAAAGGAATCGTATATACAATATATATTATAAATTAATTTAAAAAATATATGTATGTACATTATGCTGATGAAATTTTAAACATCTGTTAATTAATTTAATAAAAATATCAATATTTTTAAGAATTTTTAATGTACAGTAATATTTCACTAACAATTCTAATAAAATTAATCAATTTAAGTTTAATTTTTTATTATTAAGTGCGAGATTTGATTTATCAAATGATAACGTAAAGAATGGAAATAAAGACAATTCATGAAATTAGGGACTGACATTTAACTAGGGTAATGGAAGATAGACGGACGCGTTCTCACGGAGTAACATGCCTGAAGAAAGGTGTTAGAACAATACCCACGATCGTCATCGGGCGTCATTTGTACATTAGTCTGACCCGGCAATTTGAGCCGCGCTCGGTGCACCCGGTGCAACGATTCCTCCTCGTTAAATGCCATTATCTGTTTCACCCGGACACCCGGTCGCCGCATGAGTCGTGAATTCCTAAGAACCTGCTCGAACATGCTGCCGTTGCTTGTCGAAACGGTAGAGGCGGAGCGGCGTTATAGAGGGAGGAACAGATTCTTTTATTATGACGAGAGTATAGAGGAAAGAAGAGAGAAAGAGGGAGAAAGAGACATGGAAAAAAGGGACGGGACACACTAATGTACACGCGCGATGAGCGTGCCTCACAAAGCTGCAGAATGTTCCACGGCATGATTTTTTTCAGTCCCGGCTCTCGGTATCCTCGCTGTTCTGCATACCATTCGGCCGATGGCACGCCTGGCATTCGCGGCAAGTAATAGGAACGGATCATTATAACGACCGAAGTCACGGGTGTCTAGTAATCAATTCGGCTAATTGACTGCGCGAGAATGGCAAGAGTTTTCGCCTAGCTACTAATGACTTTACGGAATGGATTTCGTGCCAACGATCGTAAATTCTCGAAAGAGTTATTTACTAGTGTTGGTTCCGATGCATTAATTCTATATTGTCGAATAAGTTTGGTTTAAATGATTTAAATAACTCTAATTTTAATATTTTTTATATTTAAATTTACACAAATCCAATTTTTTAATTGAAAATGATGAAAATTGGATGAATAAAAAGAAGATGCTTTAATAATAAATGTAAAGATGATAATTAAGAAACAGACTATCGAAATATATTTTAGATATATTTAAAGCAATCAAAACACAAGCAATATTGTAACAAAGATTTGGAAATATTTGAAAAATTTCAATAAACCTTGAAATAAAATTTTTCAATGCATAGAATGATTTATTAAATCTTAAAGATGTTGTCAAGAGAAGAAACAACTACATGTAATTACTTTTTAACATATCTAATGTGTATGTAACTGCTTTCTTCCGTCCTTATTAAAAATCTTATTAAAAATGCATATTCTGCTATAAAGATCGCAAGGTCTTTTGCATTAATTTCGCGTGTCACAACTATGAGCAATCAAAGAATCATCCGTGAAATCTTGGAAGCGCGGGCTTGATCCTAATCATGCGAATCTATGAGCGACGAAGCGAACGAGGCGGAGCAGAACGAGGATGAGGAAGACATGGTGAAGGGAGACCCGTAGACATTTTTTGCTGCGAATTTCGTAAAGCCGCGTCGCAGACGGTCGAACTGGGGCTCGTGACCGAGTAGTGGACCCGGGAGCTACGGTTGGGACCGACGGCGTGTCATCGGTCCCACGACAAAGAGCGGGACGAAGTGAATCCGCCCGTTTTTCTGCATCGTGACGTCTCGCCGATTTATTGCGCTCCACTCTATCATCTACATTCCGATATCCTTTCAAATCTTTACACTCGTCGATTCACGTTAAGACGTACGATCCCCGGCTAACATTCTCCACGGGAATAAATCTTTTAAAAATCTGGAAGAGACCGCGAGCGCGATTATTATACTCCAAGTTACTTAACTCGGGTTGTCAACGCGATCAAAGTGTTGCAAGTTTATAGCGCGGATACGTCTACGATGTTAGCAGAGATAGATGCGCTTTTCTCGCACGACGCCGGAGCTATTACCCGCCTCATCTAAGTTTTTTCCTAATTACCGAAGGCCACCGGGGCGCGCAGTTGCGAAACAACGTTCATGTAGCGTTGTTAATACCCGGTAGATACCAATCGGCAGCCCATTTCTGCGGTTAATAAGCACGCTCTTACCAAGATGGAAACCGATTCGAGCGATCGCCAATGGGCGTTTATTACAGCTCGGCGCGTTTTGCGATCAAAGTGAGTAAACAGATGCCCGAGTAAACGCGCCGTAGCAATTATACGGCACTTACGCGTCTCTCAAGGCCTGGTCTCGAGATACGCTACGAGGTGGTTTCTCTCTTTCTCCGTTTCTTTCTACCTCGCCGTCGGAAATCACCTCCACTACTCTTTCGTACCTCATCTCTCTATCTTCTTTTCTCCAATGTGAGTTTCTACAATGATAATTACGAGGCAGCTCGTTCGTAAATTTCACGTAAGCAATCGCGAACACCGCATATGCCCGCTTTCTACTTCCCATAAAATCTATCGCCTAATGTGTACGAACAGACATGCAGATATGTTTTATCTGTGGTAAAAGTTCGAAGGGAACACGGAAATGGAGGATACGCCGGCTGACCCGACCGAGTTAGATGACTTCGTGTGTGCAACATATTCTCCACGTGTTCCGTTATCGATGTTGCTTCGATCTTTGTCTCCTTTCTTCTTTTACGCGATATTCTTATCGTGATCGAGTTCTCGATTCTCGTGTATCTGTATATTCCGATTAGTATGTCGTAAATAATTCACTGGCTTAAGAGCATGAAATTTTCATATCTTTAGCTTTCTCAATAAAAACTTATCTCTTTATTTAAAATTAAATGAAGATGTAATTGTTTAACCATTTCATAAACATATTTTTTAAACAACGCCGTTAAAATTAAAAAGACAATTTATATATTTTTTCAAAATAATTAACTGAATCATACAAAATTTAATATCTTAACATTATAAAATTTTGATAAATTAAACTACATAGATAGAAAAAAATATTTATTCTTTAATTAATTTTTTTAATTTGACTTCCTGTTCGTCAAACCAAAGAGAGTTGTCTTTACGACTTACATAATGTTAGTAAAATATCGCGTTATACCATAAGCGTGAGAATATTTTCAGATGTTGATATCCTTTCGTGTATTCTATACTATGTGCGCCATGCATACTAATCGTCTTTATGCCAAGTATCTACGTGTCGCATCTACGTCGGAACTATTTCATATATGTATATATTACGACTTCTCTCGAGTATGATAAATCCGAGTGATTCATTCCGTATCCCCGCAATTTTTAATTCTCCGAATGATGCCATAGCGTGTGTTTAATTTTTTTCATAGACGGCGGTCTATACCATTCTACGTGATATTGATCGTGATCAGCGTGTACCCATACTCAACGCGGCTCGTGTGACTCGCGTACAACTATTCTTACATAACTTGATGGATCGCCAATCGATATATGTATCGATGTTAAAGATGAAAAGAGAAATTGAAGGAATCACAGAAAAGACAACGTAAAGCACAACAAGTTGTGAGGATATATTTCATATTTCATGAAATCAATGAGAAAATGCTATAATAATGAAAAAGAAACATTACGACTTCTTGAAAATACTATTTTTATAAAGTAGTTCTACATATTCGCCAAATACGAAAAATATAGTTTTAAACTAATTTTTTAATAGCATGCTAAAAAACGAGTATAAGCTAATTAGATGATAAAATTTGTAAGTTCTGTACGTGTATTGTTTTCATGCCATTTCTACTCTTTTTGCAAAAGAATAAATTGCATATTAACATAAAGTCAATTAAGCATAGGCTTTGAAAAATATTTTT
The DNA here is from genome assembly GCA_011638315.1 of Tetramorium parvispinum. NCBI lineage: Eukaryota > Metazoa > Arthropoda > Insecta > Hymenoptera > Formicidae > Tetramorium > Tetramorium parvispinum. Next base: position 14,608 of record VBVR01001158.1, on the reverse strand, counting down.
TTATTTTGATTTTTTAACATGATTTTTCCAAATATCTAATTTTAAATAATCTGTATCATTTTTCCAGAGATGACACAAGTGTCATAAAACAAAAGAATAAAATTGATTAAAATATAATGCCTCACAATATTGAATTCCGTCTAATATTGAAAGAGTAAATAGATTCAATTACCGTCACATAAAATCATCGCGCCGCTTTAAAACGTAATATTCTTTTCGACAACGATTTCTTCAATGTAACATGTATTGCGCTGCATTTGTTCAAGATAAGAGATATTTTCAAATCGGCTAATATTAGCGAATGATTAACGCGGAACATGGAAATTTCTGTCATCCGCGTCCTGCGAAATCGCGGCTGAACCTGTTTGTGCCTCGCTAGAAGCTTAAAATGTGTCTCGAGCCCATCAAAAGCGGGCCTGGGCCCGAGCCGGCGTTATAATTTGAGGCGGTTTCAGGGAGGTCCTGGCGGCCCGAGGCCCAAGCGGGTTCAGTTCAATGAAGTCATCAGCTAGCTCGGCCTGTGTGCGGCGCTCTGTTATTATGCCGCGGTACCGCGGCACCATGCCCGCTCCTTCCTTCCTCCTTCGCAACAACTTCGTCGATTTCTTTGAATATCCCACGTTTATGGATTTCGCGCGGATGCCGTTTTCAATCTTCGAGTTACGAAAATCGGAATTTATAATGACAGAAGGCCTCAATCAATCAAACGTATATTTTCGTAGAAGAAGTTAAAACTATGATAGCATATAAATTATGTAAAATTGATGGCTTATAAATCATACTAGAATACTATATGCAACTTTGTTAGGCTTTATATTAGCACTTATAGCATCTTTAATATTCGTGGGTACCAATTTCGAATTTCAAAGTAACGATATGGCAATGCAGCCAATAAAGCAAAAAGAAACGGAAATAACATAAATTACGTAAATTACATCCATTGAGTCAAAAGATGTCAGAAATATCTTGAATGTTACTTTGCTAATTATAGAATATATCATAAATACAAGACATTGCAGATACCTAACCGTTAACAATACGTAAGAAATGCGCGAGCAATCGACCTAAGCGAGCTAGAAACATTTCTACTCGCGAGAGAGAAACGCGTATCTCCAAACGATCGTCTGCAGCGATAACGTACGTCGATATATTTGACTTAAGTAACAGCAAACTGTTCTCCCGGGTGGCAAAGGAGAGACAGAGAGAAAAAGAGAAGAGATAAAAGAGAGACGCGACAGGTAGTTTGTTATTAAAAATTCCTGCGGAGCAATAGTCACGGGTTTCAGTCTCGATAACAGAGCCGATAACGACACGGCCAATAGCGAGCGAAGTATGCGGAAGCGACGATTAGGACCGTAAAGCGATTGGAAACCCGAGGGAAATGTGGGTAAATATAGGCAGGTTCTCCAACGACAGGTTGGAGGCCAGCAATGGAAGAGAGATAAGCCTCTCCAGAAGGGTAAATACATATACACCAACTATACGAATTTTAATCTCACAGCCGGCAGTGAGGGCCCGACCGAGGGTTTCTTTTACAATCGGGGTCGGGGTCCAATTAGATTCCAAGTTCTTAATCCGTTTATCAGCTGCGCCATGATGCACGACTCGCTTTCATCGGAACGGATAAAAGGGGCTCGGAACTCGGTGGCGAGAATAAGGTGGAACGGCGATTACCACCGGTTGTGCACTTGGCATTACCGACGAAAATAAACTTCCAACTGCGAGCAATTTCACGTGGTATGGATAATCCATAGATGTATGATATATAATTTGAGTAATTCGCGAGCGGAGTATTTTTATTTGTAAATTGTACAAATGGGACGTTAATATTTCATGATGCTTTTTCAGAATATATATCTTCATTTTCTTAAATACGTAAAGAAAGAAAATTGAAACTTATTTTTTTCAAATTGCACATGTTATTTAAACATGTTTAACTTTTATAATGATCGATTACTAACCACTCGCGGTAAACATTTAATGCATTTATTAACAGTATTTGCACTTGCCTGATTTTGATATTTAATCTGCGAAAATTAGAAATTATGAAAAATATTATGACGGTACGATATACAAATAGTAACCTACATAAATCCTCCTGTTATTGTCTGATCTAACAGCAAGAACAGTTACAAACTAATCCAGAGGCTTACATCGCGTTGAACAAGAAATACAAGGTCCTCACAGATGAGACGAAAAAACGCGGTTTGAAAGAAAAGGGCAAACAATTAAATGCTGGCGCAAACACCGTAACGACTGCGTTTATTTCCTTGCTGCGGGCTTTGTGGCGGGCGCGTTCGGTAAACCGAAACACGGGACCCGTGGGCCCCATTACCCCTCTAAACGATTCCTTTTTCTTTTCTTCCCGATCCGAGGACCGGCTAGCAGCTAGCCACCTACTCGCTCGGAGAGCTCGCCGCGAACGAATCCACGAGGCGAATCGCTGAATGCCGACGTGAAACGCGCGATGGTAGCGTTGAAGCTTCCACTAATGACGCGCTGCATCCTCGGACAATACGGACATAGTTGCGTCAGCAACAACGTGTTTTTACGCCATGGGGCCCGACGTAGGTCCCCCCTCCCCCCTCCCCCTACGCAGGCGTCGAGAAAGGCTTCCACAGTACAAGATTATTAATGATCGGTAACGATAGGTATTAATCGTGAGCGATAACATATTGAGCAGGCGCAAGGTTAACTCGAAACATCATGTCTCTTCGATATATTACGATTTTAAATCACTGTAATTTCTTATGTAAGAATTTAATTAGCAAGTTGTCATGTAAGACATGCTAATTATTTGGAATTAAAAAATTAATATAGTCGCAGCATGTTAAACTGTGAATATGAAATGATTTTGTGAGGCCATTGCATCGCTAGATCTTAATAAGAAAAAAAGGATAAAAGAATCTTAAATATTATTACTCGTTGAAGAAAGGAACAATTGCGTGATCCAAATGATTGTTGAAAACACGCGAGTGTGGCTTATATCTCACCGCAAAGGATCAAAAACCTTCGGGGCCGGAGTTGGAAACATTTTCGTAAGCATTCACGATTTGTTTTGAGGTGGAAGCGCGTTAGTTTCATGAGAGACAGTCAAAACCCAGCAACATTTCAAGACACGCGAGGTTAAAGGTAGAAAACGACCAACAGAAAGAAGGGCAGAGAGAAGAAGAAAGAACGGAAAGATCTCTTACTCATCGCGAGGATTCCGCTGCCTCCCTCATCGGCGGGCCCCGTTGCACCGTGGGGGCCTCCGGCACGGCATTCGTGTGGATATTAGGGCGATTGTCGTGCCTGATTCGGTACGGTCTTGAAATAAGGCCCCCGCGGGCTGACAGCGGCAAGGGGCCCCTCGTACAAAGCCGGGTAACGGGGCCCACCCTTCGACTCTTCTGCACGAGGAGAGTTCCTCACCCTTCCCTTCACTCTGACACCTCCGAGCAGCCTAATCTCCTTTCTCTCTCTCTCTCTCTCTCTTTCGAGTTCCTTTTTCTTTCTTTTTGTTCAAATCCGCGACACGCACGATCGCGATATTCTCGACAGATATTAAACAAAGCGAATGCATCGTTCAAAAACTATCACAATTTGTCTCGTCCTTGTTGCATCCGCGCGTCTTTGATTACCCAAGTATCTTTTTAACATCTTCGGTAGTGATCGCGTCGTCATCATCATTATTAATTTTTGATAATAGTACAAATGCCTTCTCGATGAAATGAAATAAACTAGCAAAGGACTAAGAAATCAGAACACAGCCGACATCTCCCGGAAGACCGAACGATCAGAACGATCCGCAAGGAAGATCGGGGGAAGATCGGAGGAGATGGTAGCTCCTTCCGCGACTTCAGAACCTCTCTCGGAGGTCCACTCTCGTCTCATCTCTCTCTCTATCCCTCACGCGACTTCACCCGACTCTGTATCATCCTCCGGGCCGGTGTACCAGTCGGCATCGTGTGAAGTCCGGCCGAGCCATTATATCCCCCTTGACCGCCTTCGAAGTGTATATACTATCCAGGCATCTCCAGGCATCGCGAGAACCAAGAGGGCGAGGGAGAGAAGCTCTTTCCTCTCTTTCTCTCTCTCTCTCTCTCTCTCTCTCTCTCTCTCTCTCTCGCCGTTCATCTCTCGTGGCTCTTCTTCTTTCACACGTACCTGCTCGTACGGGCAAAAGAGAATAAGACAGAAGAGAGAGGGAAGTGCGTGCTGGATCGCAGAGCCGAGAGGTGTCGGGGCTCGCATTAAGGGGGCGGTACGCCTCGAAGGGGCCCCGAATTATGACGTCACGGACCGCACACGACGCGATCAGGTGAGCCGAATACAAAATGGATTGTTAATTACGAAATCCTCCTCCCCCCGTTCGATCGCCACGGTGACCATCACTTACTTCAGACTATTTCAACGAGTCTCTATGCGCCACAGATGTAATATCTGTTTTCTACTAAAGACCCGAAGGCATCTCAACGCGAGGATATTACGAAGCGCAAATATATAGCTCGATATATTAATCCGTCTGTTTAAACAAATTTATTATTAGAGAATCATCTTCTCAAGGCTATTTTAATAGTCATATAATTATCAAAATAATATAACTTTAAATAAGAACGTAAGATAATTTATCTGTCATATTATACATAATCTTTTAAAGTAATATACGTATTGCTGAGATCTTTCCTTTTTAATATTTCTTTTCCGATATTAATTTAATTAAATATGATTTTATGCATAGAATTATGTATATGAAAATTAATATCTCTTAAATAATATCTTATTTAAATATATAAACTATAAAAATTATTTTATATTGCAAAATGATTAAAATACTTATTACACCCAGCCCGAATATCACAAATAGAGAGACATAACATTTTATAATATTGATAAGACTAAAAATAATTTCTCTGTATGAAAATAGAGATTTTTATCTATGCTTCTATCATTGTTTAAGAATAAAAAATTACTTTTATTACTTCCTAATTTTTATTTATATTCGCAATAACTTGTAGTTGTCGTAGAGAATACAAGCCGAATTTATTTGGCACACGAATGCTTATCGAAATATCGTTATTGTTACCGGAAATACGATTCTTTAGAACCTTTCGGGAAAACGTTCATCTCGAGCAATTCGATTTATTGCCGGGATCATAAAGATACCGTGCATTACGTCGATACCGGAGAAACACGCTCCGGGCGAGAAGAAAGAGAAGAACGGGCAAAGAATGCTCGGTTGGGGAGGAGGCAAGATCAACGGAGAAAGGAGTCATCAAATTCATTAGATCCACTCTCACGGGCGAACATTAACGAACTCAAACGTGTGCTCAGCAGGCCATGCCATTCTGGTGGACGGCAGAATCATCCGGTCGATTATGAGATAATGCTGCTCCAAAAAATAAAGAGTGTCAGACGAAGAGAGGAAGAGGGACAGCGTAGAAGGGGCACGAGAGGGTGGAGAAAGAAAGATCGAGAAGGGGAAGCTCGGAGGAGCGGAAAGAGAAAAATAAGATGCGACGTCTCCACCTCTCGGAACGATTACCAGGTATATCGAAAGAGAACTGTAACGCGTGTGAAAAGGGGAATAGATATATAGACGCGAGGAGAACCCCGAAAGTTAAAAGAGAGACTAAGAAAAATGGAAGGGCGATTCTACGGCGGTAGGGATACGGTGTTCACTTTCATTCATGAAATTCTTTATCTCGGCAGAATCTTACAGAATTCGGTTCCCACAAGATGGGAAATAATGCTGGACATCATTCATGAATGCTTACTTCGTAGGTGGTCGATATATTATGGGCCTTTAAAGACTGCATTATGTAGCGTATCGCGTGATAAATTCACACGAAAGAAAGTGTCATAAACATCGCGTGCAAGATAGAACATTTTAATTATACTACTATACCGCGCGAGAAAAATGTTTAATATCGAGTTAATCTCTTCGAATAATATTGAGATTTTTCACCTCAATATAATAATTATATTAATTACTATTTTAATTATTTATATTTTTGTAATTAATCTGAATATCTAAAGTTCTAAACAAACGCGAAAACCAATAACTAATTCTACTAAATATTAAATAATAAAAAATTAATTACTTACCCCAGGATTGCTCCGCAAACGCCTCCTAGATCAGGATTGCTCCGCCGTCACCCGATGCCTTCCAGATCTCCTCCTCCTCTCAGATCTCGAGCCATTTTATTTTTTCACTATATTCACTCACTCGCGAAAACGTCTATAACAAATCAATTATATCTTTTATATCTTTTATATCGAGAACACAAATATTTTCTTTATTAAGTTTTAAGATCTTATTTTGAAAATAATATTTATTAAAGATTTAACGCGATGATTGAAATATCAAATATATGCGATAATATAATTATTTCGCGCGCACTAAAAAGCAATCGCGTGATAACTTATAATATTCCCATTGATTTTATATATAAATTTAAGCTAATTAAAAGTATTTCGCATTTCAGCATATAAATATACCAAAGATAAATATCCGTAGAATGCAATATTCTCGCAAATATATCCATCGCTTTGCCGACTTTTTCCGTGCAATCTTAATCAAAAATTCAATCTTACAAATTCTCGAACTTAAAATCTCGTAATACGGCATGTTCGCGTTTCTTTCTTTACCACTGCATTTGCCGCGATCGCGTTTTGAGAGATAATAACGGTACACGCACGCGGAGCGACTCGTCTCATTACCTAATGACTCGCGGTACAATGTAAGAATGATAACGCGCTCGGCCTTGTATCAGCGTAGCGCGCCGGCACAACAAAAACCAAGGTCGCGCGCCAACCGAAAAATACCGAGAAAAATGCGTGCGTCACACGGCGCGCGTTGGACCAAGGCCGGGCGTGTTATCATTCGCGCTTTGCTACTCGAGGCGGCAGGTAGCAAGACGTGCCGCTCCGCGTATCGCGCTTATTGTTTTTCGCACGAAACGCGATCATTTTCTATTAGATTAATTAGCTCTCGTAATTTGCGACTCATATCGAAGTGATTTTAAAATAAATGCAAAATATTTTATATATTATATTTTAAATTAATTTGAATGATCTACTGTTATCACACATCAATTTAATGTTTTAACGTTTATTTAAAAATATGATTTCGGTAATACAAGTACTTGTAGAAATTATTTTAATATTTTCTGCCTCTTTCTCTAATTTAATGAAAAATTTGTCAAAGTTTTACTTCTATCTATACAACGACAATAATTTTTATTCTTTAAATTTAGATTTAGTATTTAATTTAATAACTCTTTTAGTGATATAATTAATCAACTATTTTAATTTTTATTAAGAAAGATTAAATAATTCAATAAATTTGCATGTAATAATTAACATTTGTTATTCGTAATCAATTTTTGTTCACACAATTTATTTATATTACAAATAGATCAACTTGTTATCCAAATAAATTTCATTTGCTTACGTAAACTTATTAAAATTATATCGCGGAATAAAAGAATAATTATTTGTATCTATTAAAATCATTAATTGTGTGACAAATCCTACGAGGAAGTAACGATAAAATAGTGATACGAAAGGAAATAGTGAACGAAAAGACAATTATTCGTATCCATTAAAATCGTTAATCACGTAACAAATCTTCGGTAACGATGAAGTGATACCATGAATACACCTGTGAATGATCGTGAGTGAAGATGCAGTAGCGTGAGAAAGGGTCAAGCATTGTGTCTGAAACGAATCGCAAATTGGTCCGATCTACGTGTAACCTGCCACCGATGAATCTAGGAGCAGCGCAATATGAGGTACGTAACGATCCTTAATCGATTCGCGGATCAACGCGTTGCCTCAAACACAGGTTTCTACTCCCTACCGTTCTAACTTACACGCTGTAGAATCATCTTGGAATATTATGTTGCCGTACGTGCTATTCTAAAATTTCTAACCATCGGGAAATTATCTCGATATAACTGCTTAGATTACGTATTGCTTCATTTACTGCGGTATCCTCGGGATAACGCGCAATCAATTACTAACGCGAAATATATGATTATCTTTATCGGTATGCAAATCGACCAATTACAATCGACGGTATGCGTAATCGATCAATTTATTTCTATTTCGAAATTGTAGAGAAAAAAAATCGTAGATATTTCTCATATATTTCTTCGTAGATCAATAACAATATAAATCAATTACATAAAAAAACATAAATAAATTAACGAATTCATAAAAATAAAATCAATGAAGCTCGTAATTTTGCTTGTTGAAAATAGCAATACATTAAAACTGATACCTCGTGGTAACAATACGCGAATGAGACTAGCAACAATTACCAGGCAACCGGGCCATTATAGAGCGACAACAATGATCTCATCGCTACCGATTGTACTTGTTGCTCCATTATCGCGATTAAAGCATCGTAGTTGCGCGCTATTTGAAGTATTACACATCATTGCCTTCTCGGTGATTGTAAAGTGATTACCTTACTTGAAAGCTGCAATTGCTCCTTTATCACCGATATTCCCCTATCATCGCCCGCCGCTGTCACGACAATTTCGCGACGTTACAATCATACTTGTGCGAAACGACCGTCGCAGCGTAATAAATATAGCCGGCAGCTAATAAGCGACAGTTAATTATGTGCACAAATTCGCATATTCAATCCATATAAGCGTAACGAAGGCAACTTGGGCGGTGGAAATCCAGGGAGCGACGTTGCCTCGCACAAATGAGTATTTATGAGTCAGCCGTGGCTCTATATTATGCCTCATTTCGCCGGAGGATCGATTAGCTCTAATCGCAACGTATAAACAAAACGTTAATAAACGCCGGTCTCGATCCACCGAGCTCTGCTCGCGAGCGAGAAAGAAAGGAGCAAGAAGAGAGTCGCGTCGGCCCACATGTATACACATTTTCGCATATATATACTTGTCTACACAAAGAGTCTTGGAATAATTTGTCTTCTCGTATATAAGACACATAGGTTGTGCGACACATGTTTCTCGCGCGTACGTACATTTCTGATTTTTAATTAAGTATTGATCAATTCTCATAATCTCGTATTTTCTAAATTTAAATATTATATATCTTTTATATACGCAACAGTTAGTCTGCACATAAAATTTTATTTTAATATACAAGAACACGTAAATATAACTCTGACATTTTAAGAACTTGTCTTATAAGAACATATCTTACTGCAAAAAGAAATTGAAAAATTATAATTAGCAATATTGTTTGTTAATCTCCAACAAAATTTTACTCCAATGAAATACGTGATTGTTACAAATTTATATCGACGCATATAAAATAATTTTCAGCAAAAAACAGTTGCTCGGTTTCAACAATATTAGTTTATATTTCGTGATTCTAAGACAACGATGTAATTCAAATCAAGTAGGAGATAAACTGATCTTTGTAAGAGAAATACAAGAAGACAATTTATCGATAAAGCTGTGTTAATAAGCACATACCTCAAGGTATCGATTACTATTTCGATTTACGAGCGCTTAAATAAATAATTGAGAGACGCGAGAGCAATAATCTTTGCGACTGAATGGTTATCGTTTACTTTTCATGATAGGACTGTGTAAAGTATAGAAGCACTCTTTGTGATTGGAATGATTCAAGAGGGAAATTATAGAATATACAAATCAATATGCATTATTACTAAAACATTAAATTATTCATTAATGACAACACTGAAGTCATTATTAAATATTAAGATAAATTTTTAATTATGTGAAAATTTCTCTAAAATTAATTTATGTCGAAATAATAAAAAATTATAATAACTGTTAATACAATTTTAATAAACATACAGTTAAGTTATTAATCCTATTAAACTTTCTAGTCACCTTTCATATATTTGCTACTCATAATTTGTGAATGTACGATTAAATTTTCCGACATTATATTTTAAAATAATTCTACACATATTACGATTCGAAAATGTCATTGAAAAAATACTGAATTATTAGTCACATGAAAAAAAGACGATTTATAATCAATACTGAAATGACGATTTGTAAAATTTTGTTTACAATCTCATAACAATGGATCTACCGAAATCGACGCATCAAAACGAGTCCCACGACTCCCTTGAGTCTGAAGATCTGTCTACCGATGAAGGAATCGTAGATCGCGATCGACCTCCGGCGAGTTTCACGAAGAAACGCGTTATACCTCGAGAGTGCACACGTGATTGCACGGGTGGTCTCTCCTCGATACAACGATCGGGATCTCCGTTTTAAATCGTTGTTGTAAGCCTAAGGTATAACCTACGTTTTGACTTTGTAATGGGTTTTCTTGCCGCGTATCGCTTGCCATCAATTTTTGTCACCGCGCCGATACAACGGTAACGTTATGACAGACGAGATATTCGATTAACTTGTAAACGTCGCCACTGAATAAGATTGATCGATATTGTCGCCAAATATGGAGGCGAAACAATTCTCTCCCTTTCATAATTTTAGATTTATGAATTTTAGATAATGACGAAATACATAATCTCATTATTACCTGCAATATTATGCATTATTAAATTATAAATTATATTTCGGTACGCTAAAAAAAATATAAGTAATATTTCGGATACGCTAAATTTTTTAATAATTATATATGATTCGCAAATTAACAATAATTCATAAATTCATAAATTCGTATAATAATAAAAGTATCCGCGCAAAACGAATCATTCTAAAAACGCGATTAATAATTATTCGTGTCTTCACACGTCTCAAATTTTAGACTTTTGAATATATAAATTTAGATTTTTATTCACAATTATATCACAATTATATCTGCAGAAACTTAATTTGTGTCTATATATTTGTGCGTGTGTACGTGCGTGTCCTGCTGCTAGTCATACGTTCTAAATAAAAATAGGAGGCAATTATCATATAAATCGTTATTTATAGCGCTGTCGAAACAGAGATCATCGCGGATCACGTCGGGAGACCCACCGCGCAGCGGCGTAGGAAGTCTCGTCGATCTTTTCGTGGCACTCGATCGCGCGGATGGGGAGGAGAAAGGGAGGAGATGGGAGATCGGCTCTCACCGATCGTTGCCATCGAGAGATACTTGAATAATAGAGCCGCATCATCGTATTTAATAATCGTACAATGGACGACGCGACGCGATAAGATCGCGATCGTTTCGGTGGATGGACGAGCCCTCGATAAGCTAGCCGCTCATAATAACGCAATTAACACTTCTTTGTTCGATCAATTTTCGTCTCGCTCGCCTCGGTGAATCGTCGCGAATTGCAGCAACGGTACATAAAGAAAAATGACCACAATGTAACCTTGGAATATTCCCCTCTGTGAGGACGCTTGTAATTCAGACCCGACAACACCATTTTTCTCGCTTTTTACAAAGTGTGTTTTGCATTCGTCCGTATCTTTCTGAATCCCATTAACTCTTTTATTACCGTATGCAGCATATATGAAATAATATAATAATTATAAATTTGCAGCATCTATATTATTTATTCTTAAATAAAAAAATATTTTTATATTTTAAAATCAGTTGATTAATTTTTTACTTTTCTAAAATGCTTTCAAGAACATTGAATTACATTGTTCGTATAGAAACTTTTCTAATCTTCGGGTGCAAAACCTACGAATATCGCTGAAACGATTTCACGCACCATGACGTGCGCAAGTGTCCCGAAAGGAAAAGAGAAAGCGGTACACGGGTCTGACAAATTCGTCCTGACAAACGTATAAAGTTCTCGATAAGAATTGCACGAAATGTGTTCAAAATATTGTCCTCGCGAAAAATTACGGCAAAACACGCTGATGAAAAGAGGAGCCGGCCGATAAACGTGCTCGTATCGTAGGCTTATCATGCCGCAAACAGCTGCAAATCCTGTCGAACCGAGTGTCTCCTGTCAGGTGGAAACGTAAAGGTACCCCTACATTATATTAGCTAATATATTTCTCCCCGTAATTCCCGAACACCCTAAAGTGCCTGATACACCGACGAGACTTGGTCCCGGTTGATTACGATCGTTTACGACCGCTAAATCATCCGGCGTCTCCCCTCCTTTTTCTCTTTATTTGCGAAACGTCATGATATTCCTAATCGCTGAAACCGGTAGTAAAACGATCGTTACTAGTCGCGACAAAGAAACCGCCACCTTCGAGAACAAACGAGCTAATAAAACCGCTTTACCGAGTCCCTTCCGTTTCGTCGTACGCTCGGAAACACGCGCATCGCTACGCGTTGTTTTTTCATGGTGCACTTAAAATTCCAGAAAAGTATATATGGGGAAGCGATTTCAGATACGCGACGGGAATACTGCTGCCGACGGTTGTACTACCGTGACGTTTAATATTTCGGGATTAACCGTCGTGCGAAACCTTCGAACGAGCAAATGTGAGGCCCCACCGCAGTTCGCGTAAAGTCACATCGACGAATACTCTGCTTTTCTGCTGATTAATACAACTGCTATACGGCCGAAATTTATTTTATTGGTAAATTAAAAATTTGTTAAACGATAACGTATATAAATTGGCAAAATATTTATGCACCCTTTAACGCTATTACGTACAATGCTATGTTATTTCTTACAATTAATTGTGTTTAAAATAGATGCACTTAGAAAAATCTGAATGATTCTCAAATATTATTTTTCTTAAAAGTTATAATTCTTTAAAAACTTTTCCTACGGAGAACAATAATCTCTTTTCTTTTCCTTTATAAAAAAGAAAAAATGGTCACAACAGGAATTAAATTCTTACTATGAGACGGCAGAAACGACAGTCGATTTGTCAAGTGTCAGTTTATTGTAATCAGTTTGACTACCTAAAACTAAGTTGCAACGATCTACTACCTGTTTACTACCTGCTTCTTACATAATACTTTTTGGATTAGTGAAAACCATTCAGGTACGGGGTGCCTCATGCATGCAATACACAGGCGACAATATATTTATCCTTCTTTATTACTTCCACTTTTATGCTGCTCACTCGCGTGATTATAGGTCACATAGCGTATTTGAACGAAATTTAAAAGTTAACATGACGCGCGAGGCAAACGCGTGTTCAAAAGCATCCTCTCGTGCGTGGGTGTTGAGATTCTAATCGGACCCCGCCGCAAGTAGAACAACGGCGATTAGGCTTCTCCAGGGCACACTTACTCGACCGGCTCTAATCTCCATTCTCGTAGGTGGCTCTCCGAGAGATAGTCATCGTTAGTCGCAGCCGTAAGAAGGGATACTTTATCAACTTCAACCCTTTACACGATCTAGATCTCGCGACGATCCTCCGTTCTCGCGTTTGCTATGCCGAACACGCGATAGAAAAAGGAAAAATGAATTCGATGTCTTCTACGAATAAACAACTTTACATAATTCAAGATTAGCGATACGAATTCTTATTGATGTAAGCGTTTTAATAATTCCAAAGCTCACAATATATTTCTATCCTGTTTCTCTATTTTGGATTGCCCGAATTGTTTAGCTTGTCGCTTACAAATAAAATGTATTCTTAAATGTTCAATATATTATAGAGATTATTAAAATATAAAAATTAGACCCATAAGTTTGACATAAAATATCAAACAATGTCTGTATTTTTTGCTAAAAAACGAAATAAAAATGTATGCAAATTCCAACCAATAAAATTTAGGTATGCCTTAGAAAACGGACTGGAATACTACTCGGGTGGTTCATGTGAGAACAGACAAAAATTTGTTCGAGACAGGAGATTACAAGTTTCAAAACTGTCTGCCGATGATTTGAAAAACGTTTCGGAATAATCGCTGCGGAGGTAGGGAATGATGGTCGTGGATTCGAAGGTGTGGAAGCGGGGTACACGGTCAAGCATGAATCCCCCAGTACGCATACCAGTATAGCTATCGGCGAGTGCGAGATCCGACAGCTTCGGAGGTGGCAATGAGCCCGAGTCCCGCCTGCCGCCACACCCACACGCATATATCTTATTTTCCCTTTTTATTTATTCGGATTGCTGTTGGTCGAGGGCCACTCTTCGAATCCCCATGGCTCGGTTGCCATAATAGGCGAGCATGGTGGCCCGACGCAACGGCCCGCCACCAGCCTTCCTTCTCGCTCGCGGGCTACCATTCTTTACTTGCGGATGCATCTCGGTATACGTCGCGCTCTTTCTCGCGCGCGAGACATTATTGAAAATGTCTTCCAAAAATGTATGACATATTTTTATTTTAAACGAATTACAAATTGCCTATTTGCATTTGCAATATAAACTGCCGAAAGACGATAGCTAAGAATTATAAAAAAATCTAGTATTCTTTGAAAACTGAATTAATTCGATAAATTATTTCAAAACTAGAAACTTTGACTAACAAAAAAAACTTTCTATTAAAATACCAGGTAATTTTAATTATCGTTAGAAGTTTTTATGTATTAGTACATAAGCGATTAAAATATTAACTGCAATTTTGTCATTCAATATTTTGCTTATCGATATCCAACGAGATTGAGTTAAGAAAGTCATATTTAGAAACTTATCTTTATTATCTCGAAAAACTCTCAGTTTCTCATAAAAAATCTAAATTTATCTCTATTTAAATGCCTAGCTGATAAAAATACTTTTTTCTTTCTCCTAAGCGGTTTCTTGAGATCAGCACTAATTCGTTTGTGGACGAC
>VBVR01001157.1:0-33865 GCA_011638315.1 Tetramorium parvispinum | reverse complement strand
AACTTAGCTTCTGTTGAATTGCCGGGGTCAATGTTTTATATTTAGCATTCCTATACTTAATATAGTGTGTTAAAAAAAGTTCAACTCGCTAGCTCATATGGGCCTTTCGGAAGTACAGCCAAATTTAATTTATAATAAAATAATTTTTATAAAAATTTAGTATATGACACGTATACGTATACAATGTCTCGACTGAAACTTGGTTGTCCGAGAACACGTACCTGATGTAACGGATATGGCGACGGATGAGACCAACCTCCAAACAAGATCAAACTTTTCTTATAGTAAAGCATAGTAGCGCAAGCTTTAGGCGACGGATAACTGCCCATAGTGATTGGTCTGACCCACGTCCTTGTGCCCAGATCTAACTGCCACAAGTCATTGAATGTCGTCCACGTAGCTGTGCAGCCGCCAAAGACGTACATGGAATTATTGTATATACAGGCAGAATGCGAGTGTCTCTTCCCAATGGTGGATATCCAGTGCATAGACGGCAACGAATTCCAAAGCAAGGATCCAAAGGCGACAGACTTTTGAAAGTGAGCTTCATTGTGTTCCATCACATCTAGTCAACAGAGATAGATATATATATCCAATTTATTATTCTATGCCAACATTCTCACATGTTTATATGTGAGATATACAACGTAGGGTGTAAGATAGAGAAACTTTCGTACTTTTGGTAGCGCGGTACCATCTTTTACAAACGAGCCTGCACTCCTGGAGGTCCTTGTAAGGCGGAATCAAGCTCAGGATGTACTCCAATAGCTCGTCAGGTAGGTCGTTGATTTTACATTGCATTTTGTATGAAGCGCGGATTACAAGCGTGCCATAAAATTCTGTTATACTCTATTATACTCTGCGCGCGCGAGACTTTTGGGATGGAGAGAGATGTTTTCATCTCCACATCTCGAGATAGACAGAAGTTGGACTCTTGAGAATATATTTTTCTCCTACAGCTGCTTAGCTATCATTTTATTCTACGCACGTGTACATAACGATTTCGATAATTTCGATAATTTCGATAATTTCTCACTCAGAGTTTCTGTTTGCAGTATCGCATGGGATAAGTGTGCGTAACCTAAATTAAAAGAGAAAGAGGTCAGAATATGGTCAGAAATAGCTCTTTGTCGCACTGTTTCTTCCAAGTTTCAAACTTCCAAATCGTCAACTCTCATACTACGGAAATAATTAAATATATTTGGCTAAATACCAATCAGGGTTGTTCAAGATGTCAAGATGACTACTGTAAGCTCTCTGAACAGCTCTGAAATAGAAGAAGACAGATGTATGACTGCCACTATGAATATAGGAAGCTGGAGCATAAAGTACTTTCCACGACGAGGGGCTTGAGGGGTGAGAGGAAAATGGAGGAAAAAAACAGTCGACGAAGCATATGTATCATATTTAGGTCCAATATACAATGGAGAAAATATCATTAGAAATAGGAATAAATATTAAATGTAAATGCCCGAGAATCGAAACAGTTTTCTTCTCCTTTCTCTCAATAAAGATAGAAGATATTAATAATATATAATAAAGAAATGGATATAATATATAAATAAGGTAAAAACGTGTATGTTCGAAACGAGCCCTGAAATGTAATGCGCGCGCGCGCGCGCGAAGGGGACAAGTTGTGTCGGGGTCGAACGTCGAACTGGTCAAAGTCTCTAATCACACTCTACACTACGCAAACTACGTGCCTGCCATACGTGCAGACGGCGCGGCAGCGGCGCTTCATACGATCAGTCCGGCTTTTGAGGAAATATGGCGGATGTCGAGGTGAGCGAGTCACGTGGAATACGAGAAAATTCTCGCGCGTTCCTTCATACTCCACTGCATTATTATAATCGATGCGTTTTGTTGTAGCTAGCAAAAGCCTTGAAGGATCTACCAAATCGAGTTCAGACCGCCAGCAAGAAGGAGCGGCGTGAGATTCTGCAAAATGTCGCCAGCGTATTGTCAAATCCCGGTAAGGCCGACCGCTGGAGATCGACACGTATTATTTTTTCGATCGAGAGATAAGCGACACTCGCCTACGAGAAGCAAGGGGAGCACCGAGATCCATCTTCGGATCTTCGGTGCTGCGATTTCTTCCTCTGCGACTCGGCCATGATTTTACAACAAAACTCTCACACTCTTCTTTCGAACGGTCTAACAGTTTATTTACAATATTCTCTTGTAATTATTTTATTAAGTATTTCACTTTTACTTCTGATCTATTATTATTTCGCCGCGAAAGATTATCGTTCATACATCAATTATATTGTGGATGGAACAGAAGTTTCAATGCTATGGCGGTTTTAAAATATTTCCACTGAGTATTGTCAAAGATCGTCGTAACATATTTTTGTAATAATTACATAATACACATGGCAAATATTTTAAAAGATGTGTTCAATATGTTTTAGTCGAGTACGTTGTTGTGACTGTATTGTTTTTTATGTGATTCAGTTTGACTATGCCCCCCAACTGGAGTTTAAAATATTTCCTTGAACCGTGTCAAAAATCTAGTGACATCGTTTTGTGAAAATTACATAATATGTATAGCACGTATTTAAAAAAATATTTAATATTTTTTAATTGCTTCATTTGTTGTAATTATGTTTTCTATGCAATTCACTTGAACTGAAACTCAAAAATTTTTAACTTTTAAAATAATTTTACATCAAATATATCTGACTTGAAAACTGATTTACATATATTGTGTCTTTAACATTAAATCTATTTATGGAAAGTGAATCTTAATAAACGAATCAAGAAAATTCTATATATAGAATATCCCACTAGATCGAAAAATTTTAAGTGTATTTTATAAAGGACATCAAACTAAGCAAATTTTGTTACGAAATCCATATCCATAAACGAATCCGTTTTGAATCAAAGATATTTATGTCCTAGTTGAAATACAACATTATTTTTTTTTAGAAAATGAAGAACATTATATCAGCATTGTTAACTGCTGCATTGCGTCTTTCTTTTGGACACCATCAGTGCAGATCAAGTTTCTCAAAAATGATGAAACACCATTCATCAATCTGATCTGAAGCGCGAATGGTGCTGATGATCCAAAAAAAAGACACACTGTAGCAATACTGATATGATGATCCTAATCTTTCAAGGAAAATGATATTGTATTCAATTTGGATGAATAATGTCTCAATTTTTTATTCACTCTATGCCAAAATGGCTCATTTGGGGACATGAATTCATTAATAAAATTGGTTTGTATCCTTTATATTCAATTGACTTTAGGCAAAAATATTGTTATAGTACTTTTATCAAGAAATTCTTATTGATGCCATCAAATAATATTTATTAGGCTATATCATAAAGTATTTATATACATCTATGAATAATGTATTACAGGCATCAATGACAAAATTGTTAATGGAATTTGTAAGGTGGTATCACTTACCTTACATAGATACAAAGATAGTGCTTCTCAGTCCTACGTGAGAAACATCATTGTGGAACTAATTAAACAACAACCAGAGGCTACTATCAAACATATGACAACTGTAATTTCAGAGCAAGCTACCTGGCATAAGAATGTGGTTGCGACGTAAGTTGAATCAAGACTTGATTATCTCTATTTGCGTATATAAATAATTTTCTAAATGATATTATTTGTAGGTTGAACACTGCTCGAACTGCGTACATCGCATTGAAATGGTCAACTTTACTTATTTTCCATGGATATAATGAACACCATATAACTCAAATAGATGAATCTTTAGCAAAGCTCATTGAAGCACAGGCAAATTTATCTGCCGCGGCTTTAGCGTCTGCAGATAAGAAACTTGCCGACAAGGTGTATACGTTGCTTGCGCATGAATGGGTCGCTATTGCAGATATAGAAATTTATGTTGGACATTTAACAAAATTGGAGCTCGGAAATGGTGTAATTATTCTAGCCAGTTTACTTACAAGATATTTAGTTGCTACAAAAAGAAATGATTTGGTGGAACAATTGAAGGTGAGTGAGATAAGAGTACGCTTAATTTGTAAATGTAATACCCATATATATATATATATATGTCTGTGTGTGTATTTTATATTTCAGACAAATATGATAGATGTTTTTATAAAAGTGACGATTAGTTGTAAGAAGAAACCGGATTTGTACGTAGTCGATGCAGCTGTGCCACTTCTTCGGAGATTGACTCACGAGGAATTTAAAACTCAGTTACTTCCTGCTTTACAAAAAGCCATGTTGCGGAACCCAGAGATTATAATCGAATCGGTCGGTCACATTTTAAACGGTTTGAGTCTTGACTTGAGCCAATATAGCCAAGAGATAAGTAAAGGATTATTTGCCAATCTACATTCTAAAGAGGACTTGGTCCGAGATGAAGCGGTTGAGGCGTGCCGTAAACTTGCTCTACAATGCTCCGATACGACGGCTTTGGAAATGTTGCTGTCGTCCGTATTCACGGTGTTTCACGGATCGGAGGGCAAGCTTACGGTTGCGACTCACAAGATCTCGGTGCTGCAAGGTGCCGGCAATCTTAGCTACAACGTGGCTTCGGGTAGTAATGTGCAGAAATTAGCGGAAACGGCCTGCGAGCATTTTGTCAAGGTGCTCGAGACCGAGGTCCACGAGAAAACGCTGATACATGCCCTGGAAATGATGGCACTGTGGTCCAAGAAATTCTCGTCTAACGTACCAAAAATCGTCGTCGACGCCTTTAAGAAAGGCATGGCGGCGAAAACGTCGACCGCCGCAGTGCGTACTGCCTACATCAAGTTATTCTTCTCGACTCCCGCCGCCTCGTACTCGGGAATAATAGCGCCGATCCTCGCGCAGGCGATAACCAGAGCCATGCAGCAGTGCGCGCAACCGGCGGCGGTAACCGAAGGCCTGGTCGCTTCGTATTTGCTACTTAAATTCGTATTAGCTGACCAAGTGGAGAATGACAAGCAGAGCGTGCTGTGGAACGCGATAGACGAGCAAATATTCTTTTCCGAAAAGTTCCTGTCGACCTGCAGCGACGATATTTTGTATCATCTTATGTTACTCTGCGAACGTCTTGTCGTTGAATTTTCCGACAAACTGAACGAGAAAGCTCTAACTGGAATTCATCGAGCAATCGTGTCTTGCGCTACTGCCCCAAATTCCGTGACGAGACAACGATGTTTCCCGTTGGTCAAGAAGATCGTGACTGGTTTGAGTACGTACGCGCCGGCGCAAGCATTGTTAACAGAGTTCAATAAATTTTTGGAAAACGTTAAGATCAAGTCGGAGTCGGATAAGGAGAATAAGGAAGAAACCTCAATGGGAGAGATTACTGGCAGGTGTCTCGCTGACGGATTATTCGCCATATGCTCAGGTTCCTTTTTATTTGAAACACATACCTATCAAATGATCAGAGATGCTCTGCTTCCATCTCATCACCCGGCGCTGCTCAAAGCCATGCCAAATTTATGGTTCAAGATCGCCAAGAATTACAATCTCGTACCAAAGGATTTCTTACGTAGCTACAGCAACGAAGTGAGGAAGATGTTGATCCAGAATTATAAACCGGCGCCGAACTACGAGAATGCGCTTATGAAAATCGTGTCCCTCGCACCGGACGCTTTCCTACCCGCTCTAGTGTCAAACATTACGAGTAAGCTTGACGATCCAGAGATCTTACGAGTTACCAAGGACGAATATTTCACGTATCTTACTCCCGAGGGAGAGCTCTTCGACAAGAGCGTGCTGCCCGTTAATGACGAGAACGACATTCTTAGTTCTATGAATATGAAGAGAGAAAGTAAAGTCTACTCGTTTAAGGAGCAGCAAGAGGAGCTTCAACTACGGCGCGAGTTGTACGAGAAACGGAAGAGGGAGGGTAAAATTAAGGAACCGAAATTGACGCCAAAACAAGAGGAAACTATAAAGGCGCAAATCGCGAAGGAGAATGGTATTCGTAAGAGATTAACCGAATTGAAAGCCAAGATAGATAACACTGTATCCTTGGTGGCATGCTCGATACGCGGCAATCGGCAAGAGCTGTCTTTGTACTTAAAGGATCTTTTACCACCCATTTTGAAGAACCTAGGTTCCCCATTGGCGGCACCCGAGATGTCGGAGCTTTACGTATCTCTTCGTCAAACGGTGACGATAGATAATAGTGCTGTTCTAGGCGACCTTATCGCTCACGTAACACTGCGACAATTGCAACCGCAGTGTGACCTGGACCAAGCCTGGGAAGAGGAGAATCTAGACGTGGCGGTAAAAAGAACGTTGAATCTTATACACGCGGTGACGATCAAGAAGAAGGAGCTGTTCACGGCGCCCGCGTTCTGTTATGTTTTTCCTTTCATAAGGAAGACTCTGACGTCGTACAAGGACGAGGGCATGATCGTACAAGGATTGCAATTGATTCAGGAACACGCCAAGCAAAGAGGCAGCACCACGGACTTGAAAGACCTCAGGCATCCCAGACTTTTGCCGCGCAAGCAAATGTTCGACTTGCTCATCGAGCTTATGGAAACCACCACGAGCCGAGTGCAGTCTCATGCGGTAGCGACCTTGCTGGACGTTGCGCAGTCTGGCAGCGGTCAGCCGGGTGCGGCGATCGCTACCAGCGAGGACATAGACTCACTGATCGGCGCGTTACAGAATTCGTTGTCGACCGTGAGAGACGCGGCTCTGAGAGGACTGACGGTAATACGGCAAGCCTTCCCGTCCCAGAAGGAAGATCAGGATCAACTCAATAGGCTCACAAGGCGGGTATGGATCGCTCGATTCGACGTGAACGACGAGAACAAGATTCTCGCTAATGAACTGTGGAACGCTGCTGACTTTATTGCGCAAGCGGAGATCCTTTGCGAGGAGCTGATCCAGGATATCGCTCATCCAGTCGAACCGGTGCAACAGGCGGCCGCGCACGCGTTAGCTCAGAGCTTGGCCAACGTGCCGCATCTGACGCCAACTGTGTTGGACAACTTGCTGCAGCTGTATCAGGAGAAACTGGCCATGATCCCGCCGAAGCTGAACGATTTCGGCCGTGTTATCGAGCAGCCGATCGACACGTGGGGTCCACGACGCGGGGTAGCGCTCGCCCTCGCTCAAATAGCTCCTCTTCTCACCGCCGACACGGTGCACCGGCTCATCCAGTTCTTCGTTCTCACCGGCCTCGGCGACCGGAATCAGTCAGTACGCACTGAGATGCTCACCGCTGCCGTCGCGGTGGTCGATCTTCACGGTAGCGCCAACATCACGTCGCTGCTGCCGGTCTTCGAGGACTTCATGGACAAGGCGCCGAAAATCGGCAGTTTCGACTCGATCAAGCAGTCGGTGGTGATCCTCATGGGATCCCTGGCGAGGCACTTGGATAAGAACGACCCGCGAATCAAACCCATCGTGATGCGTCTCATTGCGGCGCTTTCCACGCCATCGCAGCAGGTGCAGGAGGCCGTGGCCAATTGTCTGCCGCATCTTACGGACTCCATCAAGGAGGATGCGCCGAAAATCGTCGACAATCTAATGGACCAGTTGCTCAAATCTGACAAGTATGGAGAGCGTAAGGGCGCGGCGTACGGATTGGCGGGGCTCATCAAAGGCATGGGAATTCTTGCGTTGAAGCAGTTGGATATCATGAGCAAATTGACCAACGCTATCCAAGACAAGAAGAACTACAGGCACCGCGAAGGTGCATTGTTCGCGTTCGAGATGCTTTGCACAATGCTCGGCAGACTGTTCGAGCCTTACATCGTTCACGTGCTGCCGCATTTGCTATTATGCTTCGGCGACTCGAGCCAGTATGTGAGAATCGCTACCGACGACACTGCCAGAGTAGTCATGAGCAAACTATCTGCCCATGGCGTTAAACTCGTTCTGCCTAGTCTGCTGGCGGCTCTGGAAGAAGATTCGTGGAGAACGAAAACAGGTAATTAAATTTCCCAAATTTATTCAATCTCTAGACTGAAAGACCGAGCTTTATTTGTAAATTTATTTATTATTGCTTATAAAACTTTCTGTCATCCAGAATAGCAGTATTACGATTTATTTATTTTCAGTTAGAAATTTAGTTTATTATTCTGATACTTTGTTTCTATCACAGTTGAATATTTGTTTTCACTTTGAATTTTTAGCGTCATGCATGTGAGATGGCAATTTCAAGAATCAAATACAAGAAGCTTTTGCTTGACAAACTAATGTTATAATACTAAGTTATATCCAGCATTCTAATAATGATTGTTTAATGTTCAGCTTCAGAGAACGACATTATTATTTGTCTTAAAAGTAAAACGATTAAAGAGATATTAAACTGAGAAATAAAAGTTATGCATCCCATCTTTTCAGGATCTGTCGAGTTACTTGGTGCCATGGCGTTTTGCGCACCGAAACAGTTAAGCAGTTGCCTGCCAAGTATCGTACCCAAACTGATAGAAGTGCTTAGCGATTCCCACACGAAGGTGCAAGAAGCCGGCGCGGAGGCTCTCAAAGTCATCGGAAGCGTCATCCGCAATCCGGAGATTCAAGCCATTGTGCCCGTGTTGCTGAAAGCGCTACAGGATCCTTCGCACAAAACTGCTACTTGCCTGCAAACGTTACTAGACACGCAATTTGTACATTTCATTGATGCTCCCTCGCTAGCTCTGATCATGCCTGTTGTACAACGCGCGTTCCTCGATCGTTCGACGGAGACCAGAAAAATGGCTGCGCAGATTATCGGCAATATGTACTCCTTAACAGATCAGAAAGACTTGACCCCGTATCTGCCGACCATTATTCCGGGTTTGAAGACGAGTCTGCTCGATCCAGTGCCCGAGGTGCGCAGCGTATCGGCGAGAGCGCTGGGCGCGATGGTACGGGGAATGGGCGAGTCCAGCTTCGAGGATCTGTTACCTTGGCTGATGCAAACGCTGACCTCCGAAACGAGCAGCGTTGACAGATCCGGCGCTGCCCAAGGTCTCTCCGAGGTGGTGCGTGGACTGGGAGTCGAGAAACTTCACAAGCTCATGCCGGAGATCATCAGTACTGCAGAGAGAACCGATATTGCTCCTCACGTGAAAGATGGATACATTATGATGTTCATATACATGCCGAGCGCGTTCACTACAGAATTCACTCCCTACATAGGACAGATCATCAATCCTATCCTGAAGGCTTTGGCCGACGAGAACGAATACGTCCGGGAGACCGCGTTGAGGGCGGGACAACGTATCGTCACTCTTTACGCCGACTCGGCGATAATGCTATTGTTACCGGAATTGGAGAAGGGCCTATTCGACGACAACTGGCGTATTCGATACTCGTCCGTGCAATTATTGGGCGATCTGCTTTACAGAATCTCCGGCGTATCGGGCAAGATGTCGACCGAGACCGCGAGCGAGGACGACAACTTTGGTACAGAACAATCGCATTATGCCATTATAAACGCTCTGGGTGCGGAGAGACGAAATCGCGTTTTAGCCGGCCTATACATGGGTCGATCGGACGTAGCCCTTATGGTGCGTCAAGCAGCTCTGCACGTTTGGAAAGTAGTCGTAACGAATACCCCGAGAACGCTACGAGAAATATTACCGACGCTGTTCACTCTTCTGCTGGGATGTTTGGCGAGTACGAGTTACGACAAGAGACAGGTGGCCGCACGTACGTTAGGCGATCTCGTTAGGAAATTGGGAGAGCGAGTGTTGCCGGAGATCATACCGATCTTGGAGAAAGGCTTGCTGAGTGATCAGGCCGATCAGCGTCAAGGTGTATGTATAGGCCTGTCAGAAATCATGGCGAGTACCAACAAAGATATGGTACTGACCTTTGTTATCAGTCTCGTGCCAACGGTGAGGTGAGTTCTGGAGGACAACCGTTCTGTGAAAGAACGATAACACATGATCAGGCGTTTAAATTAAGTCATACTATTTCAGAA
The DNA here is from genome assembly GCA_011638315.1 of Tetramorium parvispinum. Taxonomy (NCBI): domain Eukaryota; kingdom Metazoa; phylum Arthropoda; class Insecta; order Hymenoptera; family Formicidae; genus Tetramorium; species Tetramorium parvispinum. The sequence continues at coordinate 24,002 of VBVR01001157.1, read as the reverse complement.
AAGCGTTGTGCGATCCATTACCGGAGGTCCGACAGGCTGCGGCCAAAACTTTCGACGGCTTGCATTCCACGGTTGGCGTTCGCGCCCTCGACGATATATTGCCGGCGATGTTGACGCAACTGAACTCACCCGATCCGGCGGAAGCGGAGAACACCTTGGACGGCTTGCGCCAAGTAATGGCGATCAAGTCGCGCGTTGTACTGCCGTATCTAGTCCCGCAGTTAGCTTCACCGCCAGTAAACACGAAAGCACTGTCGATACTGGCAAGTGTGGCAGGTGAAGCATTGACAAGGTTCCTCCATAGGATCTTACCAGCATTACTCACTGCTCTTTCCAGTGCGCAAGGGACGCCGAACGAACTGCAAGAATTAGAATATTGTCAGGCTGTTGTTCTCTCCGTTACCGATGAGGTAGGCGTCAGGACTGTGATGGATCAGCTGATGGAGGCCACGCGAGCCGAAGATTTATCGAAACGGCGTAGCGCCGCGACGTTGCTTTGCGCGTTTTGTCGCGACACTCGCGCCGATTACAGTCAATATGTCCCGCAATTGCTTAGGGGTTTGATTCATTTGTTCACTGATGAGGATAGAGACGTGCTGCAAATGAGTTGGGAGGCGCTCACAGCTGTTACCAAGGTAAGTGAATTGAAATTGAAATGAGCCGCGCACAATAACCTTGAGTGTAGAAATCAATATTGCCTACAAAAGAATGAACGTGAGAAATGTTACAAATAATTTATATTATAACAATTCACTTGCTAAAGCATTATATTAATACTTTTAATTGTACGCTTATAACCGTTGTACTTTTTGCAGACTCTGTCATCTGAACAACAGATAGCACACGTACAAGATATTAGGCAAGCCGTTCGATTCGCAGTGTCCGACTTGAAAGGGCAGGAATTGTTACCCGGATTCTGTCTTCCCAAAGGAATTACACCGATCCTACCGATCTTCAGGGAAGCTATACTGAATGGCTTGCCGGAAGCAAAGGAACACGCAGCTCAAGGATTGGGAGAAGTTATAAGACTATCTAGTGCAGCTGCGTTGCAGCCGAGTGTCGTGCACATTACCGGTCCTCTTATCCGAATTCTTGGAGACCGTTTTAATTGGAGCGTTAAGGCGGCCGTTCTCGAGACACTTGCTATATTACTTGGAAAGGTTTGTACAAAAAATAATTTTTGTCAAAACGAAGATTTTATGCCTGATTTATGTTGATATGCAGTTTGCAAATAAGAAGAAATTATACACGTGAGAAATTGTCTTTCAACATTCGAGTCGCAAACATTTTTCCGGTTCAAATTTTTTTACTTATTTTGCTCACAGGTTGGCGTTATGCTGAAACAATTCCTGCCGCAATTGCAAACCACGTTCTTGAGGGCGTTGAACGACAGCAATCGGCAGGTCAGATTGAAAGCAGCTTATGCTCTTAGCAATTTGATTGTCATCCATACACGTGTCGATCCCTTGTTCACTGAACTTCACACTGGTATCAAAACAGGAGATGATCCAGCGATAAGGTAATCCCGACTTACGAATATATTCTTTGAGTCTTGAAACGCTTTACAAGAATGTTGTATAATTCGGCACAGGGAAACGATGCTGCAAGCTCTCAGAGGTGTACTGACTCCTGCTGGTGATAAAATGACTGACCCGATGAAGAAACAAGTATTTGCAACACTCAGCAGTATGCTCAGTCATTCAGAGGATGTAACGAGGAACACGGTTGCTGGTTGTTTCGGTGCTCTTTTGCGATGGTTAAGTCCGGAGCAATTGGCGATCGCATTCAACGATCATCTCTTATGTAAGTTCATGAAAAAAATTTAATTTTAATATCAAGAATCTATATATTTTTTTCTTATTTTGAAATTTAATTAGGTAATGATGTCAATGCCGACTGGGTGCTGAGGCATGGACGTTCGGCTGCACTTTTCGTAGCATTGAAGGAATCGCCCGCAACGGTATACAATCCTAAGGAAAAGGACCGTGTTTGCACAGTGATACTTTCATATTTGGCTGCGGACAGAGTGCAGATTGTCATGAATGGCGTCCGAGCGTGCGGATACTTGTTTCAGTATCTTATGAACGAATCGCAATCAATACCGCAGCAAATTTTGTCGCCTTTTGTGAGGGTATGTATTTGACGTCAATGCATGTGGTACAAATTATTAACCTATTAAGATACAACTTAAATATATCAAGCAATTTAAACTAGTGATGTAATAATAATAATAATAATAATAATAATGACAATTCTCGAAGTCCGCCTATGGCACTCAGACTCATAGGTTCATTATGCCAACCCCTTCTCTTTTCTATCGCCTACCGATTGCAAGAGTCCGTTCTCCTCCAGAAAGTGTCGGTCTCCAATCGGTAGGCGTTCGAAAAAATGGGAAATATATATATATATATATATATAATGGGATGAGGAGCCATTGGTAACTCATGATCCTTTCGTTACTACGCACTCGCGTTAACACGGAGCCACGCGTCATTTATTACATCCTACTAGTTGATGTAATAAAATATAATTTCTGTAATCATTTCCTTCAGTCGATGAATAATAACAGCAACGACGTGAAACAGCTACTCGCCCGAGTTTGCATTCATCTCGCACGTAACATACCACCTGAAAATATGTCACCCGAACTGCTCAGGGCCCTCTTGCCGATGTTGGTGAATGGTACGAAAGAGAAAAATGGATACGTCAAGGCAAACAGCGAGCTCGCACTTATCGCGGTACTTCGATTGAGGCAGGGCGAAGAAGAACATCAGGTTAGTTGGTTGTCTCAATCGACATTTCTAAAATTTTTACTTAATTGTGAGGTAATTATCTCTATATAATTAAGCCTTTATGTATAATGGTAAACAATCTAATTATCTTTCAGCGCTGTATGGCTTTCTTGGACGCTGGCGCAAAGGAGTCTCTGTCTGACGTGGTCAGCAAAGTGTTACGTAAAGTGCTCTCTCAACCGGAGGGCAAAATAGAAGAATTAGACGATACGTTACTCACGTGAGAGATATTGTACTTCCCGGAGCTTATTACGCACTATACCCGTTCCAGTAATCGTATTACCTGTCATTATTCACCCGACCCTTATAAAGAAGAGATTTATCGTTCATGTATCAGGTACATTATGAACAAACTAGATCGTTCAACATTGTATCTCGATAAACAATTAAAAAGCGTGAAACGGAACTGTCGCTCGATGGCATTCAAGTTTCTTAAATTAAGACATCCTAAATCAATATATCAGGCGATTCGAATCAGTTGATGATGTAAGATTTATTATTTAAGTCATTATTTTATTTACAGTTATATATAAACAGTCACATTACGAACCCTTTATACACTTAAAATGGTTGTATTATTCATATCTACTATATCGAAAATTAATTTTTTCTTTGCTGTAAGAAAATTATATTTTGTGAAAGTTCATATAATTAACTTGGAGAATTGTAAAACCAGATGATTCACTCGTGTAACTATTAAGCTATGAGGCTACAAGAATTGTGTTTCTGTTAGGTTTATTTTGCTTGCACTCCTGTATTTTTGCACTAGACGTATCCTAATCCGATCGCGTGTGTGTGTGATAGGTATTTGTTTTAAGAGTACAGTTGCATATATTTGATGATTACTTTAACAGTTGACAGTCGAAGGATGAGATTGCAAGATTAGCGCAAAGTAATTGAAATGGTAGGGAAAATGCGTAATTTCCTTGATCAAAGATATTAATCTTATTTTAAAAATTGATTGTTATAATTTATTTTTAACATTTCTTTTATACGCATTTTCTTTATGTAGACATTTTTCTATACTTTTCTCTTGATAATAAAAATGCGACAAAGTATAATAGAGAAAGGTGGCAACGAAAAGGTGTGGTCTCATAAAAATTATAAAAGGAAAGTAATATGATTAAGAGAAAAATATAATTATAAGAGAATAATATAAAACATTAATTAATAGCATCTAAAGTTGAATATATATACATTATATCTACACCAACGACATTGTTATTCATGCACTTGTGAAAGAATTTTGCATAATGAAAGGCAGTTCTCTTCGATGGTAATATCTAATAAATCAATCACTAAATCTCGACGCTGTCTATACGATCGTCGCCAGTTGTTTCAATAATTTACATTGGATAAATAACAAGGGACTCTTGATAATGAAATAATTAACAAGTAATAAGTAAGAAAGGATTTTGAGGATTTCTCTGGAGAATGTGACATCATTTTAATTTAATCCTTTATTACCCGCATGAAGTTTTGGTACATATTTCATCACGAGAGGGGATACGATAAATAAAAAACATTTGTAACTTAAATAAAGAAAAATTCATGCTAATTAAATATTAATTTGTGTATTGTGTTTGATTCAAACGATAAATAGGTTAACGAAAAATACATGAAAGGGTGTTAATTACAAAAAATTATTCTGTTTACGATGAAAATTTAAAAACCAATGGGATACTGTAGGGATGATACCCTACGCAGGTAATAAATGGTTAAGGGGAGATTGGAAGTCGGTAAGGTAGATTGCCATTTAAAAAGTTATCCTTTTTCCCTAAAAGTGTTTCCTAGGAGAAAACGATTTCATTTTCACATTTCCGGAAACTACTTACATGATTGATATCTCGACATTTTCTCGTCATGTCACAGCGAGGTAAAATTAAAAAAATAATTTTTAAGAATTGAATTACTGTTAATGACCTTCTTATTTCTCTTGTTCCATCAAAATCAATTTTTATTTCTATTTTCTTGAAAAGAAAAAAAACTAACCTTTATTGAGATTAATGATTAAAATAGAAAAATATTCTCAATTTTTCAAAATTTTTCGAAAAAAGAGACGATTTGTGTGTGTAATAGAATGATAAACTTTCGTAAAAATACTGCATAACCGCGCAAAATTTCGCGCATAATTAATGTATACTTATTATTACTCTTTCTGATTGCTTTCTGATCTAATTAAAAAGATACGCATTAAACATATAATAAAAGGGGATATATCAGTAACGAATTCCTCATTATCTTTAGAAAGCGGATACGCAATATATATAACAATTATACGTGATATAAAAGAAACTTCCTCGAAATCGCAGAATCGTCGGTATCGCGTGCGCGCGCGCGCCGGAAATGCAGCCCCCTCGGTGTCGAAATGTGTCGAGCCGGTCTCGCGGCGCAAATCGGCTCGCAGATCGTAAGGAAGAAAGACACAATCCGTGAGGATACAGGGACGAAGCTCTGCAGCTGCACGTTATGCAGTTCCGCCGTCGCACTTCAAAGCAGTGCCGTCGCCCACGCGCGAAAACTCTCGCTTTACTGCGTCCGGAACCGACGCAGTAAAGCGACGCGCTTTATGTCCCCTGCGTGATCTCTCGCTAAGGCATTAACGAGATCCCTTTCCCGCCTCGGAGATTTCCGCCAGATAGCACGCGCACGTTCGATCTTCGTCCGCCGTGATCGTGACGAGATTTTCAAACCACGTGGCGAGTTAAAGTGTAGAAATTTAATTAATACATATCATGTATAATTATATACATATGCATAAAGTCCATAGAATGAACACATGCATCTGCGCGATTTAATGACAAAAGACAATCCAGTATTACGCATTATTGGCCACTTGCTTATTTTTGCTGATTAATTTTTTATTAATTATTGAGAGGAACTCGCACAGCGATATAATTCCATTTATTCATGAGAGATGATAATTACCAGATTTTCAAAGGGATTTTTATAAGATTCTGAAATTTTTCAATTTGCTTTGAATTTTGCAAAATATTGAGTTGAGAGAGAGAGAGAGAGAGATCAAATCGTATTTCTCAGTTAGCTCGATTTATTTCAAAAGAATTTTTATTCAAGCTAATAAGTAAAAAATTTTATAAGCATGATAAATCATATGTGCCTACATATATTTAGGTAAACATAAATTTTATTTAAATCATAAGTACATTGTGTGGCTTTTTGGTTAATATTATTCATTCGTGTGTATATATCTTAAATCTTAGAATATATAAACAAATCGGACCTTCAATTTTAACGTTTTCTTGTTAATAATTAATTCTATACTAAAATGTGTCCAGAACGCTTATGTGAAATCTAAGAGAAATAAAAGTCTGCGTAAAATATACCCCACGCGCCTACTGAAGGGTTAAGAAGTCTAAAGATAATACGCTCTTCTACACTAGTTATATCGATAAAGGTATCATTTATTGCCACGCTGTGTGCGAATATCGATATCGCTAAATAGAACAGTATTTGCATTATTTAATAGATAACAGCTAAGAACGAAAAAATATATTTTCGTAGCATTAACGACGATCTGTGCAGGTAATGATTTCTCATACGTATCTCTACTTATCTTGCTGCGTTTCTCCCTGGTGCAGCAATATGTTTGTATAACGGTACAACGTTATGCTTAACTTGATTTGGTCTGAAATAATAAACCACCCTTTGCCACGCAAACAGCGATAACCTAGCGATAACTACTTTATTTCCCGTTTGCTTCTCGTTGCGAAAAATCCAACAAGATTGACGCGCGTATATATATATTTGTTTTTTTTTCGTGTAATTCACCGATTATTAATGTTTAATGCATGTGATTAACTTTCAATTAACTCCTATGTTATCGTGATTCATTATTCATTCTAGCGCTAATTAAATAACTTAGACGAGAAGAGAAATATAAGCTTTTCAAATATTAATTCACGATATTAAATAGTTTGATTAAAAAATTTTTCTAATCAAAAATGTCTTTTCTTTACATACATTATTGGGATGACGCGTGGTTCCGTGCTAACGCGAGTGCGAAGTAACGGAAAGGTCCTGGATTCAAATCCCAAGTGGCTCTTCATCCCGTATATATCCATTTTTCGAACGCCTACCGATTGGAGACCGATTTCTCTTCTTAGAAAATCCTGCACAACTTTGCGATTTTCATTTTTTTCAAAGTTTTTTGAATTTGGTATACGTATAGTATATAGCAAAACATGATCGTTTTCGATATTTCTTTAACTTTTCATCCTTCGACGTCGCATCTTTTTCGTGTAAGAATTTCGAACTGCATTGGCAGAAAGCGCTTTATTTAAAGTCAAAAATTTATTACGCAAAGAGATATAGTTAAGTCGGCCTTTTTTTCTCTTTTTTTTTCGATCCCAAGGACTGCCAGTGACACGCGGAGATACCGAGTGATTTGACAAAACTTCCGTTCCGAGTATACAAACAATGGAAACGAAATGACATACCCCGAGACGACGCACGCGAAGGGATGAGTGTGCACTGCCCCTCTTGCCTGTTTACACTTCAAATCCCAACCGGCTTGCACAGTTGGCATTAGCACGAGAAAGTGTTTCTACGAGTGCCTATCCAGCAGAATGCCACTGGTATCGTCGAGTTTTACACATCCTTTTTCATAATTAACGTTTCTTACGTTATAAAATACTTTATTCCGCTTTCATTTCTTTTTCTCACGTTCTCTATGTTCTCTTTTATCGATTAAAATTTTTTAATTTCTTTTCTTCTTTTTTAATCCTCGGAGATTAGATCCTCTAGATAGCGACCATCCAGGCAAAAATGTAGGATTCCGATATTTTTCTTAATAGATTATATATAACCGATATCATCGTTTAATTATCTTTTTTTTTATGTATTTATATATTTTCAAAAAACACTTTTACGTCTAGTTTACGTAATTAAAAATACTTGAATTAAAATGTAAAAATACTAAAAATCACCCAGTATGGCCGAGGCACATTGCAAAAAGAAGTGTAGCCTCGAAGGATTAAAAATATCTTTTAAATTTTAGTATTATTATTACATGTGGTATGGATTTATATGTGTTTTCTCTTATTTTTTTTGTAGCTTTTCTTTCATTGCTCATAGACGGCTTGCCCTGTTCAAAGAAATCTACAAATAAATCTATTTCTCTCCCAACTCCTCCCCCCCCTCTCTCCCTCTTTTTGTCTCTATGTAACTTTCTCGAAAGAACTGTATTTTCACCGACAATCTTGTTTCGGAGCCAAAGTTAATATGTGTTAGTGCCAATATCTATAAAAATATCTTTTTTGAGAATTAACGGGATTTTATATAGAATTTCTTTCCTGCTTTTCAGTTTTCTATTGAAAATATTGATTATGATTTACACTGACAGGTAAAGAACTATTGTCACTTTTATTTGAGAGTAAAAAGGTACGCGTTGCGAATTGCGTATAGTTAGTATTACACATCACTATATTTGAGACACAAAATTAGAAATGAAAGAACATATATAAAAGAAGTGAAAAATTTTGGTGAAAGTTTTATGATGGGAAAAGTGTGCAAATAAAGAATAAAAAGAAAGAAGAGCAAGGAAGAATAAAAATGCAGGAAAATGTAAAAATACATAACTTCCGTATTCCACGGACTGCGTTTCGAATTTGACGATTAATTTATATTGAATTTTTATATTAAACCAAAATCTCATTTTATATTGAGCACTTAATCGTGTGAATATGAATCTTTAAAAAATTGAATTGAATCAATAGAGTTTTTCTTTTGTTGCGACATAAAACTATTTTATAAAAATTCTTAATAAATGAAACATAAGAAATTGTGGCTGTGATGTAAATTTATCATCTTCATATATTAATCAATATATGTATAATATATTACTTTGATGTTACAAACAAGAGGTTTTAATAGATTATGCTACATTTTTCATTGATAATTAATATAATCGATCATTTACGTTTTTTTTTGCCTTTATTACAGAATATTCAATGCTCTCTGACATGTAAGATACATTATATTCATAATAAATTACTTTTTTGTTCAAAGAAATATATCGAATATCTCATAGCTAAATAAAAGATTTTAGATTGTGATAAATTCTTATATTCCTATATTATAATTTTAGATAGACACGAAAGTCCATTGTAAGTATATTGTTACCTGCTATATGTATATTATTGCACGACACAATAACGTCGTTGGAGTTAAAGAATAGGTCTATTGAATCCTATCACTATCGATGTTATGAAGAATTTGATGTTTGTAAAAATATTTGTAGGGCTTTATCTTTCTACCCTCCTTTATGTCTGTGTGTGTGTGTTTTTCGTCTCTTGAGAACAAATTATTCATATCACGAGATCGTTTGTCTGTCCGCCGGATTGTAATTTATGGTGACAATTCCTCATGTCTCGTACACGATGCTCATAGCAGGAACGTATGACGAGATCTGCGGGAACACGCGATACATAAATCCGTGTAGGGTCGGTGGAAACGGAGATAACGATCTCGATGCAGTCATTTGATGCACTTGTCAATTTTTCGCGACGGCGTGAATTAACGCCTGCTGAAACAGAATATCGCGTTGTGAAATTTATTTGATTACACATACACATATGTATATTAAATTAAAAAATATATAAATATACAATATTTATAAGAAATTAAATATATGTAAATATTGCATACATATACTATATTTTTTAATTCGAGCGCTTCATAAAAGTACCAAATTTTAAATAAAATGTTTAATAATATTCATATAATATTAATATTATAATAATTAAATTTAAATGGAAACATTTAGGAAAAGGAATTGAAATGTTTAGACATCCAAACATCTGCACATCTAAATATCTTTCAACAGAATTTTCTTTATGTGAGGACTCGAATAGAAAAAGTCAGAAACGAGGAAGACGAAGAAATGATTCATCATTAGTCAAATTACTAGCCATTAGCGTCGGTTTGAGGTGTCGCTGTTGGAGACCTGAAAATTCTCTGCATCTTATCTTACCTTTCTCTCTCTCTCTCTCTCACATTTTCGTGTTATGTTTCTCGCCTGGGCGACGTGCACGAGGACGAGAGACGAGAGAGGAGGAGACTCCGGCCGCCGCGCCGGCACGTCCTGATTTCCCCACTTGTCGTCGAAGTGGTGAAACCACGCAGCCAATCGAGTTCGCGTAGGCGGTGCGGCAGTACCTGGAGGGCGGGCGCAGCCAACGAGAGCGTTGCGAGCGAGGCGATGCCGTTCGTTTTTATGTAGTGACAAGTCAGAAGCGTTCGCTACTTCGCTTCAGTTTGCTTCAGTTTCAGTTCACGAGTGCATGTGATTTCATCGTTCGTCCCGAGTGTTTCCGTCTTTGACAGGGTTGTGAAAAAGGCGTCGACTCACGGAAATGCTGTATCAGGAATCGAACAACCCGCTGATGCCTCGAGAATTGAATTTTGCACAATTCTTCGCGCAATCGTCAATCGCTCTTCGACGCAAATTTGGTAAGTTGTTATTCTGTTTAGCCGAAGTGACGAGGAAGGTTAGCGGTTTGTGTTTCCAGTGCGGGATTTTGAATTTTCTGTCAACACGCTTCGATTATCAAGGACTCCAATTATGCGACATACATATAAAAGTTTCTCAGATATAATTCGCAATGTAATAATCTCCCATTCGGATTCGGTCTCTCATTTCCGCTTCCTTTTTATTTCTTTTCTTTTTTTTTTTAATTAATTTGGATACGCTGTCGTATTAATCAGAACAATATCCAATTATGCGACATATAAAAGTTTCTCGGATATAACTCGCGATATAACAATCTCCCATTCGATTCAGTTTCTCATTTCCGCTTCCTTTTTATTTCTTTCTTTTTCAAAATTAATATGGATACATTGTATTAATCAGAACAAATCCGATTTTATGCGACATATAAAAAAGTTTCTCAGATATAATTCGCGATATAATAATCATTTTCGCTTCCTTTTCATTTTTTTTTTTCAAAATTAATATGGATATACTGTCGTGTTAACCGGAATCAACATACAAATCCAAAGTCCTTACCGCGATGTTAATCTATAATAAATTTTCAATATGAAAGAAATTGATTTTACGGAGAAAATGGTTTTCATGACAAACAAAACGCAGTCACGTCGACGCACGTAAAAATTTGAAAGCAGCACCTTGCGGTGTTCCCGGAAGAAAAAGGTCGTTCTAACGACTTTGATTTACACCGTAATGAGAAGAGAGAGACGGTGTTGGTTGGCCTGCCGATTGTCAAATAAATATATCCCGTGTAATGCGTTCCACACCGGGTAGCAGCGTGAGCGCCTTTGATTATTCCGCGAAACATGAAAGCTTGCCGACTTTCAGTCAGGAAGATCTATTATCTCCCTACTACGGTTGCTCTTTCACGGGTGCCCGGACGGATTGTGATGCTACGTGACAAGTGCGGTGGCCGACGTAAAGGGTAGCCCCCGCTGCTCCATTTTTTGTGTTACCTCACCCACGCCAATTTCTTCCTATTTATTCCTTAGGGACGGCGTCGCTTCTTCAAAAGCAAACGCCTACTGCGTGCTATTGACGATTCGTGTCCGACGTGTAAGAAATATACGTATAGTGACGAGCAGTCATCGTTACACCGTAAAACGGCTGTTAAAATCTCTCACTCTTAATATTTATTTCTCCTTCTCACCTTTTCTCTTTGCCTTTTTTCAAGGCCTTGGGATCGCGCGCGTATTTACATGATTTATTAACTGTTAAATAGAAAATTATGGGAATATTGCCGTTTTATCATTTTATTATCTCTAATATATTCCTTTTCTTATATTACTTTATATACATATATAACTTTTTTATATTTATACATATGATATATATATATATATTTTATATTATCTTATCTCATTATTTTTCATGTTATCTTGCTGTCTATCCAAAGAAAAAAATTATATGTATAATTTATATGTATATGTTTTTTCTCTTGTATAATGTCTGTTTTACGTACAGGAAAAATAATATACTGTTAATTTGCAGACGAGAGGATGATTTCAAACGAGCGATTATTTCCATCTCCAATATTGCACGGAGTCAGCGCAAAATTGACTAATCAAACGCTCTGGCAGGAATTTAATGAGCGGAGTACGGAAATGATAATTACAAAATGCGGTCGGTAAGTACCTTACGTCTTATGGCATTGTTGTTCTCTCTTTTCCAAAGCAAGCATATATATCAAAGTTCCTATTTCTTTCTTTTTATATCCATAAACCTTGTCGTTCCCGAACCGTTGGACAATGTCCAACAGTTAAGAATAATTAAAATGACTGCAATAAAAAGAAGTCGTCGTGACTCAAACGTTACAAGTTCAAAACTGAACGACGAAACTCGACGAAGCTAATTCGATAAAATAGATAATAATCTCTCGCGGCGGGGAACCGTAATAATCTTTTAGATTATCAAAATATCTTTTAGTACCGCGCATACCGAACAAAACGAAGAAATCTCGAAATTTAATATAATAGATTTCGATAATAGATTATCAGTAAAATCGTGATTAGGGATATCTAAGGATTTAGTTACAACAATCGTGATAAAATAATTATTCACGTTGTCGCGCGCGCGCGCGCGCGCGCGCGTTTCTGGCGCGCCTGAGTGGCACTCGGCACTCTGTTCCCTGGCGCCCTTCAATTGAACAAGCAAGACAAGATACTTCCCTCGAAGTCTCGGCCGTGCCAGCGCCGTTTGCGACCACCCCTCTTACTGTCTGCAACTGGAAGACAAGTCGGGCGCCACGCCGGCGCTCTCGAAGCCATCGCGACGCATCGTCGAGGAACAATGGCTAGCGGAATCCGCAAAAAGAATGTAATACATTTATCCTTTATCATCGATTCTTGCGAAGATGCTAACTGAAAACACGACGAAATATTGCAGTTCGAAAATTCTAAGGAAAACTAACGAGAGATCCTAGAGGTTGAGGATATTCGTGAGAGATTGCGTCTTTTATTTCGAGAGAAAGCTCTCTTTGATTTTGAAAGCTTTCGTGAAAGATTTACACTTTTGTAGCCCACTACGGTCGTAAGTCACTTTGCTACTACCTACCTAACGTTTACCTAAGGTTTTTTCCTTGACACATGGTCGCGACGGTCATCGGTTTTTTTTTTCCGCTTTCCATTGTTGTAATTTCATCAGGTACTTAACGCAGGTACATTTAGGAGCATCGCTAGTGTATTTAACGAGATGTTTGCGAAGATAAAAATATATTATGCGGTTGTTGGTACAGAATTTACGATGAGTCATGAAAGAAAAACAAAATATTTGAAATATTTTAAATTAGACCTTTAGGAATATTTTACATATTTTAATGTATTAGAAATATGAAAAACTACTTTGAAAAATATAAGAATATTCTCTTTGTTTATACATTTTTATAATTTGTTTAACAATTCATAAATTTTCTAATCTATAAATCTTATTAAAAGAAAGTTTTCTACGTAAAATATTTAATAAATAATAAAATAAGAATCGAAAAAATGAGTCAGCTTCTAGGGATTACTTTTACTCTTTCAAGGTGGATTTGAGCAACAAGAAAAATAGCTTATGGCTTATCGGGACATTGCTATGTTAGAGTTTCATAATTTTGGAATTTCTCAGCTGGAGATCTTCCCTTGTTAGTAACGGATTGAGGAAGTTGTTATATCATCGTAAGAGACGCCTTACGACCTTGTCAATGTCCTTCAAATGATCGAATCTACGCAAAAGTTTGGCGCGAAGAGGAATTTCCATTTGACAGGGACAATTTGCGTGATGAAATGCGATCCGCATTCTCGCCTAAAAGACGGATATTTAAATGCCCTTAATAATCTCTTCTTTTTCGTCGCTTCCGACATTCGGTCTAACGCATATTATTCAATTTTCTTTAACGACGCGTTACGATAGGTTTCCTAGACAGATCAGCTAGGATGTCCTAGAGAGGCAGACTAGGCGTTCCGCCGGAGTAACGAATGCGATTAGTCTCGCAGGAGATGTTTGTCACAAAGGAGGCTTTGTGCCGCAATGACATTCAGAAATCATTCGTCGTCTCAATCGGGGATAGATTGTATTCGATTAGAAGTATATATAATTCTCCGCTTTTCTAAAATGCACTCCTTCATTTTGACAAAATAGCCGGAAGACGAGTGACGAATCTAAATCGTTTGTAGCTTTCGCTAAAAGCTATCAGATAATTTCTCTTCCAGATGGAACGCGGAGCGATAAGTAATCGCGATAAGGGTACGTAGAATTTCTCGTGACTTTAAGCAGATAATGCGGACGCGTGTGTTGTGGTATCACGTGCCACGCTCTCGTGTTATATCGACATCGTGTGGGCGTGAAAACCGGAAGGGCGGAAGGAAGGAAGAAGGAGAAAAGGAAGAGCTTTAATCACGAAAGATTTAACCGATTATTATGAGCATTCGTAACTCATTGGAAATGTTCTACGTTTTCAACGTCTAAGCTCTATACGTCAGTGTGCATTCATTTCACACACAAAACGCGAAAGACAATTATTCGATTACTTCTTTCTTTCATTCGTGACGCAGCACACATTTATGATAAATATCTATTATATCTCTATCTCTATAATAAACTACGTAATTTACGTTGCATTATAAGAACGGAAAATACAGAGCTCTGTAATTATAATACATTTGTAGGTTTAGTGATGCTTTGGGATTTAGAATTTTGGAAAAATACAGAAACTTCTTGTGAATAAAAATGTTAACGGGTTATATTTTTAGAACTAACGGCTTTTGCATTGTACAAATTTGAACATTTTTTTTCGGAGTTAAGAATCATCATTTACATATAAAGTATTTTTAAATTTATTTTGGTACTTATCTTTTGGTATCTTTCTATATTTCTTTTTCTTTAACTTTTAATTTGAATTTGAATTTTTGAATTTGACTTTTTGAATTTTTTTACACATATATTCATATAACAGAAAGATATTCTGTTGCATATTATTTTTTAATAATTCCTTTTTTTTTAATATCTGCATTTCTTAGAATCTTATTCAGAAGGCAGTCTCTTTCGTAAGGTCACGTCGAATATCTCATTACGTGACCACTTTAGGTGGTCCAATATCTCCCTCTTAGTTAACTTGGTAGGACAACCATCGATCGTGCTTTTAACGAGCCAATGGTTCGTACAATCAGCGTTCTGAAGAAGGAAAAAAGTCAGGACATATGTTTATCTTTGCAGGGCGGTCTAGTCGCGACAATAGCGACGAAGGTGTCTATCTGTCCATTCGTTCGTGTTTCTTTCGGCATCTTACTGGTCCTACGAAATCTAAACCACGTGCTCACCACGTGTTACTTCTTCCTCCCTTCCTTTCTTCCTTTCTCCCTCTATTGTTCTATTGTTCTCTTTCGCGTTAGATCTCGCAAATTCATTTTCACAACTTATATTTCGCAGCGCGATATTTGGCGATACATTCTAAGGATCTCTCACCGTTCTCGAATGTATGTATATATTTTTTTCTCTTTTGAATTTCGTTTTGGCTTCCGTGCGGTGCAGTCTACTTTCGTTGGCCCTTGGTCACCTTAATAATAAACGCGATAAGTGAGATGAAAGCTGTCCGTAACAAAAGTGGCAATCGACAGGTAGTCCTTTTGTAACAGGCGTGCGAAAGTTTGGTAGAAAAAAAAATATATAGAAATGACCGAAAAAAAATCCTGAGAACATTGGGTTTTTCCATCTGGTTTTATTTTTCAAAAAAATAAAACTTGTACAGTTGATTCTATTGTTTCCTTTTAAGTAACTTGAGAAACTTATAATGCTGGTAAACTTGTACCTTTTTCAGAAATTTTTTTCGGATAAAAAAATATCGTTTCTTCTTCTAGACAAAATTATCATAAATTTAAAGAAACAAAAGGCTTGTTTATAGAGACTTTTGTTAGACTATTGAAAAAAATAAGTAAAAAGTATTAAAGAATGACGTGGATTTCACTGGTAAACTTTGTCACAGCAGATGTTTTAGCAAGACGGTAAATAAAGCCAACAAAGATGTGAAAAATCAGGAAACCAATGTAGCATGATTTTTGAAATACGTTATTGCCTCGAGGATACGAAGACGTCCGTATGTCCGTACATAAACGCGTTTGTTGTTTTTACCTTTGTTGTTTTTATTACATGCCGGGAGGGGATGTCGAACAGACGCGCGTGCTACCCGTGTATGAGGGGGAGCGATAGCACACGCGACATTCGAGTGGCTCTGCAATCGGCAGGATAAGAGCTCGTGCCGCTGTGATGCGGCGTTATATCACATCACTGCGGACGTTATCTGGTCGCCGCGCCGCGTAATTACAAGAGGCTCCTTAAACCAGATGCGTCTGTCGATCTGTCGCAGCGGCACGAGCATCCGGATCACGCGTACGCGAGCTTACCTTTATGGATTCTCGAGAAATTTTCCATTTCGCCGTGATTATCATTGCAATCGAATATTGAGTGATAATAATAAGAGAAAAAAATGATCACAATATAAAATGTAAAATAAAACCATGATAATATACATACAGAGCAAAGTGGAATGGAAAGCGATTGTGGAACTTTTGTAACGATGCGCCTTAAGAAAATAAGAAAAAATAACGGTCGCCTTTTTAAGGATGTTCTGGCGCTAACAGTGTTACATTGAAAATACTGTAGAACTTTTCTAGATTGTTTCCATTTGTTATCTGAACGTGGTTAAAACCTGAAGCCGATTCTCAAACTGGTTCACGAATTATTGTACTTCTAATTTTACATTTGTAAGTAAACATTGAGCAACGTTTTTAAAAAATCTTCTAATCGATTCACTATCTCATTACCGAGCTATTGATAAAAATACTATGCAAAGTATCGAAAAAAAGATTATAGTGTATGTACATGTCAACTGCCGAAACGTAGCAAATATCATATATTTGTGGTTATCCAAATATCATGTTAAATGACATTGTTTAAGACATTTACATGATATTACAGCATATTTAATGTATCGTTCAATTCTTAAAAGCAAATTTTGGAATTTTTTTTATCAATTTCATATTGAAGTAAGTTTGGCTAGGACTGTATAGCCAGAACATCCTTAAACTTTTCATAATTTATAACGATTCAGAATTTTTTGTTATCGAAAAATTTCGTCTCGGATCTTCACCGTCTTTGTACCTAATGTATTGACAATGTAGCAGCGAGATCGACGCAGACCGAGCGTGAAGGTAAATCCTTTGTCAGACCGCCGACTCGATGCGAAATACGGGAAAGGAAAACTGCAATTAGGCAGGCAAACGGCGGCCGCTCGATTTGCCTTTCCGTAGAAATATTTGCGCAGTCGGGAAAAACTGGTTGACGAGGGTGAAAGCTGGCTATCCTGCGTAACAGGGGGAGGACTTGACGCAGGCGTTGTTCTCTCGGCGACGCCTACCCGTCGCCGGGACGTTAATGACTAACGAAGCCCTCGAAGGCCTTTGTTCTTTCTGTGAAATAGTAGTGTGCGAATACTACCTGCACGAAACGGGAAACCTCTTTAACGTTAAAAGTCTCCACGAAGCAAAAGTCATTTATAAAATGACGCATGTCATTTCTTATTGTCTCTGTGTCATATCATTCTTTGATTAATGTTTAATAAAGTCTCTATTTGTTCGACATTATGGATCGTCGTTATTTATATACGATTCATAAATCAAAAGTTTCACAAACTTTCTAGAGATCAATTGTTTATGGAGTATCCATACATAAGTCCAGTATTTTGAAAAATGGAGTTAATTTCTTAAAAACAGAATTATTCATTTTTTTATTTTCCAGTTTATATTTATTTGTTTCAATTTCGAGGATATTATTCGTTTCATGAATAATAGATTTATTTATCCCATTGAAAATTATATTATTAGATATATTCATATTTTAATAATATCAATAATATTAAATGTATATAATATATATATATATATACATAATATTTTTATATTTATTTTTTAAACTAATGTGGCATCTTTTTTGTGCTTTTTTCGAAAAAATCAATTTTGAAATTTAAAAAATTGATAATATATTTATACGGATTTAATGTATCATCCAGATTCGAATCCTGGAAGAGGTGTTTTTCGCAATAAGTTCTTTACAATGTCCTATATGTATAGATGCTTATATTTATCAATTTATGCTTATTGAATTGACTGTTAATTATGTAAATTTACTATTTCGAATTCAGTTTCGGATTATATTTCAGGACTATCAAATAATCGGCATGTAAAAATGCATGTAAATTTACTTAAAGTATTTATATTAATAATTATTTAAAAAATCCTAATTTTGCAAGTTGCCATAAACTAGTTTTGCAAAAACTGTAATTTTTTTCTGATAATGATTATTAATGTAAGCAATGTTGAGATAAAATTGAAATATGTGAAATCATTGACGCTCACTTTTATTTAATGTTAACAAAGCTAAAATATGTTACCAATTTAAAACGAAGGAATGTTTGCTAATTCGAGGAACTGAAAAGCTCAAATAACTTGTAATTTTGAGCCGTTACTTTCTTTATTTCTGTATAGTGCGAAAGACAAAATGATAAGAATCTAAAAGATTTAAATACAATACGGCTTTAATGATTTTAATACCATATTTCATGGCTTGATTTGCAAAATTTGCCGACAATGGTCGGTTTTTATTTCGTATCACAAAAGATTAGACTGTCCTCTTTTCTTTTTACTTTTCTTATTCATCCCGCTAAGGGATAATTCTTTTTTTCTGTGATAAATTGTATGCTTCCCATAGAAAAGGATTATATTACCATAGCTTAATATCCTTGAAATCAAAGAAACTTGTAAAGAAAATGAAATTTTGAAAACTGAATTAACTTAATACGTTTTCAACATAATTTAGGAAACTTTGTTTGATCTTTTACAGGCGTATGTTCCCATCTATTCAGATAAACGTAAATGGTTTGCAAAAACGTGAGAATTATTTTGTTCTTCTGGAAGTAACACCGGCCTCTGATCGCCGGCACAAGTACTGTGGATACGATAGCGAGAGCAAGAACGGCAACGGTATGGGTTGTTGGAGCTATGCGGGACCGGCCGAGCCGCAGCATCCCTTCAATCGTAGGATTTATGTGCATCCTGATAGTCCGGCAATGGGAAGTCATTGGATGGACAATTCGATTAACTTTCTCAAACTGAAGCTCACGAACAATATCAACGATACCAATAATAATGTAAGTAATATGTGTGCACTGACTGAATTATCGTAATTAATGTGCAATATATGCTAAGTAATAATTTGCAGATACGAAAACATTGATTATGAGTTAATCTACATCCTCTTTAGTAATTCAAGTCACCCCATTTTATGTTCTGTTGTATAACATTTGCTCTTACAAAAAGCTGTGCTTTTATATATGTATATATGTATGTGTATAAACGCTATACATAGAACTACGCATTACGGATGAAGGATAAGATTCTTGGGGAAAACCGCGGAAGTAGACAAACAGTTCAATTAGTGGCTGCCATTAGTTTATCTGGCTCTTCAATGTTTTGACAGCTTTAAATGTTTTAAAAAATCCTTATTTCTCTTCAAATCTCTCTCCGCTATCTCGATCTCGTGTTACATTTTATCTTTCATTTACATGGAAAAATATCGCCACGTTCTGTCCCGTTCATCCAATTCACTTTCAATTCTTCTTTTTTATTAACTGTCAATTAACAGTTAATAGAAGAGAAACCCATAAAACAGATATGAATTATTTTAGATGATAAAACATCAAACGAAATTTTCTACAAAATTTCTTTTTTTTCTTTTTACGACGCAATATTTTCTGTTATTTTTTCCTATTTTTTAAAATTATTCTTCTATTTGATACTTTTTATATATTATATATTTTTAAGTAACAGAGCAATTAAAAAAAGTTGTAATATAGTATCTATGTCTCTTAGAATATAAAGTAATCGGTATCAAAAAGTATATTTCTCTTAGCATCAAAGTAGAAAATATATCTTCAATTTAATAAATGTTATTTGGTAAGCTATTAAAAAATAATATATATGTATTCATAAATTCGGTACTCGCAAAAAAAATTTTTTTTTAAGACTCGTGATTTGTGGATATTCTGATTATTCTCTCAGAAAATTCGCTCAAAGGTAGAAGCTTCTTATGGTCAAGGTTCGAGAAAATTTCTGGAGAAAAAAAGATCGGCATATCGGTCGGTGCATTTTCCGGCAGACTTAAGCTGCTCAAGATGGTGCGGCACGTCGACCGAGGTCTATGGGAGATTAGCATGTTTCCACGATACCCTGTAATCGATATACCTTCTTTCCCCTCTGGGGAACCAGAGCGGATTTGTTTACGGTCGACGGGACTCCTAGCTGCCACCGTCGCCGTTGGTGTTAAAAACGCCGTTTTACGGTTCTCTTCTGCCTTTGTTGACGGCAAGAAGGACGCGCACAAGAGCTCGGCGGCACTTTTGCTCTCTCGTTATTGTCCATTCGAGCTAATTCACGCATGAAAAACTTTACGTTAATCCACAAAGGTGGATTAGCGGCTGGACAGCGGCGGCAAACGAGAGATTCGTTTTGTTGCGCATTTATCTTAATTTCGTCACCTTTTTCTTTAATCAGAAAACGGCATCTGGTCTGAAAATATTTAATCTCCCTATTCTATCTCATCTAAATCAGCTAATCAGAAAGAAAAGAATCATGTTCGAATGTAGAAACGTATAAATTTTTAATTATTAGCGATTCTGATTGTAGATTCTGAGTTGTAGAATTTAAAAAAAACAAATCAATCTTCATCAATTTTCACTTCAACGTGGAAGTTAACAAAATTTTTCTTCTCAGCCAATTTCAAACAGGATTTATTTAATATAAGACTATCGAAATATGTAACATTGACAATAGAAAAAGACAAGAAATTAGTTCTTGTATTTAGCAAACGGAAATTTCACTAACAATAAATATTTTTATCTAAAATATATAGTTAAGGGAGAAGTAGATGAGTCCAAAATATTTTTCGCATAAAAAAAACTATTGTAGTTTTATGCCTTCGTCATATTTTTAATTTTCAGTGTTACAAATTTCGATAATCGAACTTCATATGAAATATAAAAATATTGAAATCGGTTGAGGAGAAGACTCGTTATTTCTATTTGTGCTTCTGAAGATTATTTCGTCAAAACTCTCATAACATAGAATTGCTTGTAATATTGATACTTTTATATTATTTAACATTTTGACTGCCATGTCTCTCGTATCTCGGCGATGAAAAAGTTTTCACAAAGGACTTGTCATCCTTTGTGAGCTTGCGGTTTTATTTATTCGGCTAAAAATGATGTTAATTTTAGATATTTATAAAATATTTATGATATATTCATATAAAGACATTTAAAAAATAATAAAATATTAAAGTAATATTTATAATTAAAAATATAAAGTAAATTAAATTTATTAGAAACAAAATTATTTTCTGTTTCTCTGCTTGCATCTATTTGTTTCAATTTATTTCGCAAAGGGATCTATTATTTTAATTTGTGTGAATAACACTTTTATTTATTCTATAATTATATCATTAAATAATTAATATATAAATAATATGTAATATATCTATACCTCAGACTATTTATATTACTATACGTATAAGTAAGTATAGTCTTCTTAGTTTTTTTATATTTATTGTAATTCTGCATATTTTAAGAACTATCTCACACTTCTCGATTTTGGCCGAAAGTTTATACCAATATCAATTTAGTAATTAAAGTGTTAAATGATTTAGACCTCGTTGAAATAAGATTTGTCGTAGAAAGATACATGAGATATTTTTCATATTAAAATATAAAAATATCTTGACCGCGTAAAAAATGCGAAACATCAGTAATGACTACCAGATTGCTTATTGAAGTGGTGCATCGCGCTCTAGATTCATATGAGAGATCCTCGGTGGCGCGGAGACATGTGATTCCGGGAAGGTTGCAGGGCTTAGTCTGGTTTTCGGGAATCGCGTCTGTGTCTACCGTCGGCCTCTTTAGTGAGGCGCCAACTTATCTCGAAAAAGCGGCGCCCCTTTTACCCAGTTCCTCAAACTAATTACGAATTTAATAAAATTCCCGACGCTTCGTCCCTCTCCTTTTACCCCTCCACCCCCATCCCTATCCACAACTGACAGAAAGGGCCTCTTCTTTCGTATTCCTCCCCCTTCACCTCTTCGGGATCGTCTTTCGCGATGCAGATACTGGCGATATAGCGAGCCTGTTTTTTTTTGCGCATTTACAAACAAATATTCGAAATTAAAAAATTTGTAAAGAGCAAGACCCATTTACAAACGACGTATGACGCATGAATTTTCAATTTTTGATATTTTTCTAATTAATGAGAAATCACATCATTTAAATTCGAAATGCTATAAATTGAAAAATGATATCTTGATCTATATTAATAATAATTTAATAAGGGTTCAATGAATGTTTTAAATTGTTAATTTTAACAGTGTGCTATCGCTTTGATCTCAGTTATCTATATATATATACACTAATTTAAGAAAAAATTTTTATATTACAGATAGTATTAACATCGATGCACAAATATGTTCCCAAGATTTGGATAATCCAATGCGGCAGTGCGAAGAACTACAACGAACTTTTTTCTTATCCAGCTACGTCGTTCATTTTCAAAGAGACGGAATTCATTGCAGTAACGGCATATCAAGTATGTAGGATAAAATAAAATCCAAAAGCAAAATGTCGAATCGATATATTTACGTTTTAAGAATTGTATAATTTAATTCACACTCTTTGCGATCCTACATCATACATACATTAAAATAGCTACGTTAAAATAGCTATAGTAGCTTATAATTTTTCAAATTTTATATAATTTTTTTCAAATATCCGTATGTGAGAAATTATACTTTTATTCACTATATTACATTTTTTCAAGTAATAAAACTTCTTTAATTTGTGTTAGATCAGCCGATTAAAATTAAATTGAGAACGAAATATTTGATCTTCGCTCTTTTGCGAGAAATAATTTGGATCATAAAGTGTTAAGATTAAAAAATGTATATATTTTAATTTTCATTACTTTGTTCTTTTTAATTTATTATTACATATTTTATTCTTTTTTACACATTTAAGAAAGATTATTCAAGGACGTGATATAATTGCGTAGTTTCTTCGTAACAATTATGACTAAGAGAAACATCCGCGTTTGCGTTATTTTTTGCAGAACGACCATATCACGAAATTGAAGATCGACTACAATCCATTCGCGAAGGGTTTTCGCGAGGCAGGTCAGTCACGGTCTAAGCGCAAGTATCACCAGATCGATCATCAAAGAAAGAGGATTGAATCAGATTCTAGCCGTGACGAAGGGGTCAGCGTCTCTTTCTCCGACTCCGATTCGAATCAGGTCGCGAGCGAAGAGGGTAGCGTCGCGAGCAATTCGGAGAATCAGGAGTCGCCGAAGAGAGAGAGCCTCACAGCTGAGAGAGAAGACAATAACACAAACAATGATGCACACGATGACGCCAGATCGCTCATCGCGGAGGCGTTGATACCGATAGCTGCAAACCCGAGATCACCAGTGAAGGTTGAGAACGATCAGGTGACCTTTCACAGACCCTGGGTGGACCCGCCACGTAGGCAAGAAACACCCGCGCCGCATAGACTAATGATTGCACCGATGCCAATCCGTGAATCGCATTATTCGCCTTACCAGCCGTATCACCAGTATATGGAAGCATATTCACAGTATATGCAAAACCAAATGAGATGTTATAGTTACCATGATTGCCCCTACCAGCCCCTATGGCTATGACACATGCGGACACACGCTATTTTCTTCTCGCGATTTTATAATTTTTTTATGAAGAATAAACGTGCAATTAAAATTAAAAGTTTTAAAGATGGCATAAATACGAGATAAATGATATTAAACGAATATATGTATTTACATTTGCATATTTGTTTGCATAATTATTTATTGCGCGTCTTATTTTACAATCATATGTCATATACATCAATATATGTCATATATAAACGTTCACGGATCTTTAAAATAGATTAAAAAATTAGCATAAAGAATAAAAATAACATGAAAATGAATTTTATATCATACGTATCTTTCACAAAATTCATGATATATCTGTCCAATATGTATATAATATATACATATGTATATACAGGGTGTCCGGTATAAAAGTTCGCACCCGGAAACTGGAGGTAGAGTGGGTCAACCTGAGAAGAAAAGTCC